>CM047994.1:28147505-28159033 GCA_026261665.1 Melanotaenia duboulayi | reverse complement strand
ATATATATATATATATTTATATAAGCATAAGCATAAGCATAAGCATAATATCTCTTCCTCAGCATCTGTGTTGAGTTCCCCCTCCAGTTCAGGCCTCTTAGCTTGGACAGTTTTCCACCAGTAACCTAACTGAGCTAGCCAAGCTTATTGGTACAATGATTCTGGCTGTTTAGAAATTTTCCCACATCTTTGTTAAGAACATGTGTATTGGTAGTGCTCACTGTTGTTTTGCTGGCCTACGGTAAGGTACTTACAATCTGGATCTCCCTCTTCCTAGCAATTATAGACCCATCTCCAAGCTTCTATTTACTGCTAAGGTCTTGGAGAAGGTTGTGGTCAACCAGTTAACTGCTGCTCTGGATCAGCACAGCCTTCTTTACCATTTCCAGCCAGGGTTTCGTAGATCTCCATCAACTGAGATGGCACTTTTGAGAGTGCTGGGTTGGTCTTTCAGGATCTGCTTTGCGTTGGTTCTTTTCTGACTTATCTGACAGGTCTTTTTTTGTGGCTACTTCAAACAAAATCTCTACAAATCTCCCCCTTATCCAGTCAACCTTCCAAGGCATGTCTTCTGAAGACAAGATGTCTTCACAGACAGGCACCAGCCTGTCAGAGGGCTTCTGAAGCCATATCCCCCTGGCAGATTTTTGTGTTTTGCCATGGACAACTCAAAACCTGACATGGGTTCTCCTCTACCTGTCATCTGGGGAATGTAGTGAGAATCCAGCTGGTTTGCAAGGTAACCAGTTTATTTGTGTTTAGTTGTCCCAAGTTTTCATACAAGTCATGCACTGATGGTCTTCCTTGTAGTCAAACACTGCTGATAAAATGGACCATCACAGCAGTCTCCTGCCCGTTTCCATGCAACTGTGAGCAGTTATTTTTCCTGTGAAGGAAATTTTCTCTTTCTGTATCTCCCTGTGGATTTGTCTGCTTTAAAACATCTCTATCCCCTAAGAAAAATCCCTGATTTTGAAAGTCACCCCCTCCTTTTTTCTTCCCAAAATAACCAACCATGACTTTCTTTGCTTCTTTTAAGCCGTGTTTTAGTTTTGCCCGTCAACTTGGACTTCAGTCTCGCACTCAGACGTCTTTGTTCCTCAATGTTTGCCCCATAAGCCGAAATCCAAGAGATTTTTCTTTTTTACTTTTTAAACAAGTTGATATCTGGATTAAGACATTACTTCTGCTTGACTCGAGAAGAATCTGAGAGAAGAGGGAGAAATTATTTTACTGATTCACACAGAAAATACTAACTAGTTATGGTAAAGAAGAAAGACATGAAAGGATAAAAAAGAGTGGGATTCATCCCGTGTGAACTTTCATATCAGGTGGGGCCTTTTCCTCATTTTTCTCTAATCAGCTTCCAGCATAAATCTTGGTTGACTAAGATGTGAAGAACACATAAACGGCAGGTGACATATTGGTGAATTGTTAAGGAGGATAATCACTTTATCCATCAGTTTTTACACACCGCCGTGCAAAGAAAGTTTATTCACACAGATATGAGTGGAGATGGACAGACAGGAAAAACACATCTTTCCTTCTTTGTAACCTGCATTGTAAATAAAACCAGGTTGTTTTAGGCTAATTCTGGTTTTATTACAGATGTCTCTGTAGTGCTTGTAGTCAGATTAAAGCAGCTGTCGCAGTGAGATGAAAACACAAGAGATATAACAAGAATACCAGTTTACATAACAGCAAATGGAGTATTTCATACTTTGGTTGATCATGAACGATATTTTGTTTTCTTCCATCTCACCTGTTGCTTACTGGCAGGTATGAATGAATGAGGAGTTGGTGAATAATGGATACACAACGTAAAGCGCTTTGGGTGCCTTGAAAAGCGCTATATAAATCTAATCTATTATTATTATTATTATTATATATAAATCTGCTTCAGAGTTTTAAGAGATCCTTGATTGTTCGGGTTCAGCTGGATTCAGCAGATTTCCTGGTGTCATCGGTCGTGCTGCAGGAGCACTGACGTGTGAATAAGTCTCTTCAGGAGTCATGAAGAAACACCACCAAATCCACAAATAGATTGGGTAGTTTGTGGCACATCATCATCAGCTGGATAGTTAGATGTGAGTCAGTGTTTTGAGGGAGTACAAGTGGTAATTGTGGCTCACACCCCCAGCTGAAGCCCCCCATCCTCTCTGCTTTCATTCGAACACACTGTGAATGTGAAAGAGCTGCATGAGGCCAGACCTGCCAGTTAAGGGCTGAGTGTGCATGCATATCTGTGTCAGATTATGGACAAAAAGGAGCCGTTGTGTGTTGGTGAGGGTGTTTATGTGTCTGAGGAATGCTGTGTACTTCGGTTTGTGTGTGTCCAACTGAGGGAAGGAGAGTATAGTGAGCTGCCAGAGGATCTGTGTGAACGGTGATGTGTGACTGAGAGAGTGAGAGAGAGATTTGGAGCTCAGAGAGAAACCAGGCTAAAGGAAAGTGAAAGGGGGGAATCTGAGTGAGGGAGAGGGAGAGAAAACAAAGAGAGAGAAAAGAAAAGAGAGAGTTGACAGACAATGCTGTGATCTGTGTCTGAGTCTGCTGGGTTTACCGGATCAGACAGACACTAAACTCCTCTCCTGTCTGTCTCTTTGTCATGCGTTCCCTCTCTCACTCCGACCCTCTGTCCTTTTTCTAATAATTTCCTAGAGTATGTGTCATATTTTAACATTGTTCTGAGATCATTGCTGCACATTGAATGATAGATATTCCAAGATGTTTTTCTCCATGTCCAGCAGGTTCCCATCAGTTAGCTTCCTTTAGTTAAACTCAGGCAAACAGAAGTTATGGTGATCGGATCAGAGGCAGCTTCGCAGCTACACCTTAAGCCACCACTAAATGCTAAATCGATAGGATTTTAATGTGGTTAGCCTGCACCCACTAAAATTACATCCTGGTAACATTCACAATGTCAGATATTTTCATGTTTTGCTGGTGACTGGGTGGGGTGTTTGGGTAGGGCTGTCAGGCGGGAAGGTGGATAGTGGGGGCTGTTGGGTAGGTGGAAGGACGGGTGGAGTTTAGGGCGAATGGGTGGATGGAAGGGGCGGGGTGGGTGGAGAGTAGCTCGAGTGGGCTGGGGAGGGATGGTGCCCTTGTACTATATGGCGTGGGTGTGGATGCGGGATGCACGGGTGATCATTGGAGGTATGTTTGGGAAGGTAGATGTATGTGTATGAGTGTGTGTATGTGTGTTTATAAGGGTATAAATGTGTACATTATGATTACTGTTGTTATTAGTGGTACTCTGCTCCCTCTGGTGTGGTGCGTGGGAGCTATTCGGGGTGCGCTGTGGGTCCCTGGCTGAAGTCACTTTGGGCTCTGGGCTTGGTGGGGCCTGGATCGTCCTGCCCTGGGAAACGGGGGTGCCTACTGCTGCTAACGTAGTGGTTCCCTTATTCGCAGTCGTGCCACTCCTCACACCCCTCCCTCCCCTTCTCTTGCATTTCCATCCACACACTAAGGGCTCTGGGGGCTCTGGCTGTGGCCGTCCTCTGCCTCCTTCTGTCTGGACGCTGTTCCTGCAGTGGGTGGTCTCAGTCCTGGTCTCTGTGGTGGCTGGTGGTTGCCCGGGACTTAGAGCCCTCTTGGTCTGCCTCTGATCCTTGGAGGGGGCGTGGTTGCATTTGCATGATCACTCAGCACAACTCACCCCTAATGTTTAGTACATACACCTACATACACACCCACACTCCTACACACACATGCAGAAACACACACACACAAACTAGTTGCTGGTGTGTTTTTTGCTGTTCATGGTTTTTACAGTTTTCTTGTCACAGGTGCCGCTATAGATGGTCTGCTGCTCTCTCGAACCCTTCATGATGCTTCCTGGTTCTTTCCAGGTGCAGCAGCTGTTTAGTTTCTATTTAGCTTTGATTGCAGTTGTTGTGGCTTGTTTTCTACTTTTTATTTTGTTCTCTCTTTTCCTATCTTTTCTCTTCCTATTTCTCCTCTATCACCTTCGTCCTTCTGTTTCTCTGGTCCAGTCCAGCAGTTTTAAACAATAATAAAGAATAACACTTAAGGTTCAAGGGGAGCCCCATATCCAGCAGCCTCCTCTTGGTAGAGAAGAAGAAAAAAATGGTGGGGGGCTTATTCTCTTGGCCCACTTTGGGCCCCTTAGTACCAGCGTGGCCTGGTGCTACACAGACTAACAAGGTGGATCTGATAAAGTGGTCAGTGTGAATCACTGAAAGATGAATTAGATGAAGGAATGTTTTATAGTTCTGTTTCAAAACCACCCAATGTCAGTGAATACAGATATTAGGCTTCAAAACATAAAAATTACAGCAGCAGACTGTTGCACACACACATTTAGGGTGTGAGTATCACAGCAGGAATTCAGGCTGAGTGGGTCTTACCTTCAGATAACTGTGGGGCGACCTGCTGGATGCTGTCTCTGTCTCCTACACACACTCACATTTTTTTACTTTCTTGTTTACTGTGTCCTGCTGGGAGATCTGACAACACAGAGATGAGCGTAAATAGAGAATCTTCAGTTTTCTTCTGCCTCACTCCCCCACTTCCGTCTTCTCTTTTCGTCTTTCTGTCAGTCAAAGCTGGCAAAGCAGCTTCAACAGCTGATTAGAATTAGTACAAACACTGAGATCTTTTACTAGTAAGATATTCATAAACAAAGAAGTTGGTGAATCTATTTCTAAAATTCCCAGATTATAGCAATTCTATCTTAATTTTATACGCTTATTTAATCGGAACAATTTAAGTTCATGAATATCGGAACAAAACAGCCTGATGTAAACACGGCAGATGATAGCAGATGATTTCCATCTGTCGTCCCAAGACAGGTTAAAAACATCGTACAAGAGGAGAGAAAACAATCAATTACAAATAAACTTACAGTACAACAGAATGCAGAAAGCATAAAAAACCCCACAAAACTCAACAAGACGGAGATAAAGATGATCACAGCTTTTCTGTTCTGCAAATATTGTTTGACGTGAGGCTTAAAGTTGGAGTCTCTTACATTATGATCTTTTCCAGAATTTACTTCCTTTGGTCCCAATGCAGTATGTCTAAAATGGTTCCACAAGGTTCCTTCTCCTGGTGCCGCTGTCCACCATCTCCCTCCTCCTGAAGGACGAGAAACAAGCTCATGGAGGACCTTACTTACAAAACAAGCTTTCACATATATAAAATACTGACAGCTAAGATGTAACAATGACATGTTAATGAATCTTTCCACAAAGGAAAAAAAAAAACAAAAAAACATTTTGTTTCCTTTTATTTTTTATTTTTTTGAAAGTTTCTTTCATGCAACATTTAATGTGGGGCAAAGAAAAAGATAGAATATAAACACAACTTACAAATTCTAAATAAAAGTGGTCCAAGAGCAGAACCTAGACAGAAGGATCACGGTGATGGTTTACTGTATGGCGTGGGTGTGGATTTAATACATACACACAGATTATTGTTGAAGAATTATTAAATCCAAGGAACAGCCTCTTGGGAAAGCTCAAATATAAACCAAAGACTGCACCAACAGCTACGTTTGCAAGCAAACATGCAGCTTTCTGCACAACAGTTTGCACATGAAACCCAAACTGCAGACGCTGCAGGAGGAGGACCTTTGAAACTCTTAAGGTCCATTTCTGCTCGATGCAGAAGACGCACAGACCTACGGACACACGAACGGACACACGGACGGACACACAGATGGACACACGGACGGACACACAGATGGACACATGGACGAAACAGACGGACACACAGATGGACACATGGACGGACACTCGGACGGACACACAGACGGACACACGGACGGACACACGGACGGACACACGGACGGACACACAGATGGACACATGGACGGACACACAGACGGACACACATACGGACACATGGACGGACACACAGACGGACACATGGACGGACACACAGACGGACACATGGACGGACACACAGACAGACACATGGACGGACACACAGACAGACACATGGACGGACACACAGACAGACACATGGACGGACACACAGACAGACACATGGACGGACACACAGACAGACACATGGACGGACACACAGACAGACACATGGACGGACACACAGACAGACACATGGACGGACACACAGACAGACACATGGACGGACACACAGACAGACACATGGACGGACACACAGACAGACACATGGACGGACACACAGACAGACACATGGACGGACACACAGACAGACACATGGACGGACACACAGACAGACACATGGACGGACACACAGACAGACACATGGACGGACACACAGACAGACACATGGACGGACACACAGACAGACACATGGACGGACACACAGACAGACACATGGACGGACACACAGACAGACACATGGACGGACACACAGACAGACACATGGACGGACACACAGACAGACACATGGACGGACACACAGACAGACACATGGACGGACACACAGACAGACACATGGACGGACACACAGACAGACACATGGACGGACACACAGACAGACACATGGACGGACACACAGACAGACACATGGACGGACACACAGACAGACACATGGACGGACACACAGACAGACACATGGACGGACACACAGACAGACACATGGACGGACACACAGACAGACACATGGACGGACACACAGACAGACACATGGACGGACACACAGACAGACACATGGACGGACACACAGACAGACACATGGACGGACACACAGACAGACACATGGACGGACACACAGACAGACACATGGACGGACACACAGACAGACACATGGACGGACACACAGACAGACACATGGACGGACACACAGACAGACACATGGACGGACACACAGACAGACACATGGACGGACACACAGACAGACACATGGACGGACACACAGACAGACACATGGACGGACACACAGACAGACACATGGACGGACACACAGACAGACACATGGACGGACACACAGACAGACACATGGACGGACACACAGACAGACACATGGACGGACACACAGACAGACACATGGACGGACACACAGGTGGACACACGGACGGACACACTGATGGACACACGGACGGACACATGGACGGATGGTTGTTTGATTACTTGTGTAACTTGGTCCGTTTTCAGGGAGCTGTCCGAGGCTGTTGGAAAAACGTCATAGCGACACAATGCTGACTCTAAACGATGTCTGAAACTGACATCTGATCATGGACTGAACTCTGAACTCAGCACTGCCCACTAGTGGAGGAATTGACTAAAGTACCATGGCATGGTATGAGGACGGTGACGCATGACAACGTTTGAAACGGGCGTCGCTGTTTACGTTGGTAAGGGAGCAGAAACGAGCCTGCAGACCCACTTCTTAGCAAACCTGGATATAAGTGGGAGGATTGATTGATGTATGAAACGTATGAGCTAACTGTAGTCATCTTCCAAACAGGTGGAACTGCTGATCCCATTATCAATCAATCAATCGATCAAATGAATCATGTAATTAAGTAATTAGGAAAGCAACACTTCATATAGTTTCAGGCCAGACACATCTTCACCTTCAGAGCTTTGTAATGACCAGTGTTCGTGCGTCCCCAGACGGCTGCACTGAGTCGAGCAGTTCGCACGGTTTCAACCGGAAACGCTAAATTCAGATGGAGCAGGCACATCATTGATGCTTTAAGTCGATTACAGTAAATTACTATTTATTTTTGAGATTAAATCATCAACATTTACCTGCAACATTTCTCTCTTCCTCACGTCTCTCCTTATCTTTTTCTTCTCCCTCTTAACCTTTTGTCTTTGTCTTCTACCCCCTCTCGCCTGTCTTTTTTTCTCCTCTCTTACTGAATGTCAAAATAACCTTTTGCTCGGACATGAGGAGTGCTTGATTTCTCTTATCTTCCTGGTGACATGCCCACTCACAGGGTTGTTTAAGCGCATAACCAGACGCCTCATCAGAAGCGCTGCAGGCACATCAAACACAGGGAGCCCTTCCAAAACCTTCCTCTTTAATTCTTCACATAGAAGGTTCAGGCAAAAAGTGCAAATATCTTTCCTGTTTGCTCGGCTCTGAGCAGCCTTTTAGGAGACAGAATCTGCTGCTCATTCTTTACATCTAATGTTAAACTGCTTTCCTTTTGTTTCTCATTTTCTCCATGAGGCACATCTGCTCATCGTATTTCTCCAGTCAACCAGTAGCAATCGACCACCGAGTGCTCCTGTTCACGCCTGCATTTGAATGCATCCTTGCAAACTTCTCAAGTGACCAGCTGTAATTGGATGTCAGTCCCTAACAGATTTGTGAATAAACACAAACCTCATTTCCTTTTACAGACAACAAATGCATTTTTCTCTTTTTTCCAGCAGCAGTCGTCACACTGTGCTGCGGGGAATGTGCTTGCTATGCATGACTAGCTTTTCCAGTAAACTGCCTGAGTCCCGCGCAGCAAAAATTGACATTAATACTTCTAAACAGACCTGAGTCAAAATAAAGAGTATTGTACAGCCATATAATTGTATTTTATTTCATTAACTGTGGAAGGAGCTTCACATTTAAGCAGTAATAGTTAAACAAATCTGATAATATCTCCAGTTTTTAAATCATTTCAAGGCTGCGGGCATTTCTTCGTTCATACATGGGTGCAGTGTGAGTGACCTGCCATCACACGTCAAAAAAAATCACTAGTCCACAATTTCTTACATACAGAACAGATTATTCCAATTCAGCTTGTTGAATCCACTGACTGTAAAATGATGAACAAAAATGACTTTGTAGTAAATGCATCCATCAGGGATGAGCAATATTGGTCCTCGAAGGCCACAGTACTGCAGGTTGACGAGGCAGGAGGTCCAGTCCCTGGCGGGTGGTTGAAGCAGCAACTTAATGTTGCTTTTAACATATTTGAAGCTTTGTATTTACCCGAGGAACCCGAGAGTTTGTCCTGGTCGATGCAAAGAACTAAACCCAACAAACTGCCTTCCAGATCCCTTCCCACGTCACTTTTGAAAACATTTCATGGTTTCTTTGAGTGTGAGCTTTAAATTATAGTCAATGACTCTCTTCAGACGGCTGTCTTCTCATCTGCCTTCAAAACGGTGGTGAGGCCCCTTCTGAAGAACAGCAGTTCAGATCAAACCTTCCTGATAGCTACCGACCTGCATCCAGCTCACCGTAAACTTCTTGAAAAGTGCTTGCTGGTTCCTGGTCAGTTGAGAGGAAATGAGGTGAATTTTAGGTGATTGTATTTATAAATCAAAGGTGGAGACGAGTGATGGAGAAAAGTGACAGTGTGTTTTATGCTGGAGCTTCTTTGTGCTTTAATGAACAGTTTAATTACATATGTGTGTGTTTGTGTGTGTGTGTGGCTGTGTCTGTTTTTATGTGAGAACAGCGTCCTGTAGGATGGTTCCACCTGTAAATGTCAGGACGCTGTCCTCAGCTAAGAAATCAGCAGTAAATCAGAGTGGTGTCTCAGCTAAAGAGGTGAGGAATAAACATGTCATCTGTGCTCAGTGTGTGTGTGTGTGTCACCTCCCCTAAACCTTGTTCGCTTTCAGACAGAGAGGTGGAGGGTGAGGGAAGGAAGAAGACGTGACAGCGATGGAGAGAAATATGTCAGTGGACAGAAAAAGGTGATAAAGAGCTGTTCGTTTCCATTTACAGAACAGGTAGTAGATGTCTCTGCTCGTAACTGAAGAGCGTTTTCCTCTTCGTTTTTTCTGTTTGGCTCTTGTATTATCCAATAAATTGTTCCTAATGAGGTGCAGATTTTTCCACCTCTCCATCTTTGGACCAAACAACCCAACTGAACTGCAGTCTGCAGGATATCTCTTTCCTTTGTGGCTGATAAAATAAAAAGAGACGCTGAAGCTTTGCCCTTCATCACACTTAGATCTGCAGCCGTGCTGCTGTCTAATGGAACTTCATCCATTTCAGATGACAGAATCCATTATGGCTGCAAGCGCTGCATTGGCTGGATTTATTTCACTTATTTCCTGATAATGTCTCAGCTAAACAGGGTAACATCGTTTTTTTAATGTTTGTTTAAAAAGGTAAATAAATTTGAAAAGAATGCTGGTATAATCAGGTTCTGAGCATTACTACTTCACGTCCAGCTAAATCCGTGCTCGTCTTCTGTGTGTCAACCAACACTTAAAGCTGTTTACTGGGATAGAAGAAGGACACACGTAACTTCCTGCTTCTTCATTAGATACGTGAAAGAGGAGGTTGAGTAAAAAGCCGTTTTCCCTGATGCAGTATTTATCTATTCATCTTTCTGTTATTTTTCTTGCAGCAAATAAATATGTTGACTCTGAGACACCATTCCAATTAGATTTTTATGTGTAAAGATAAAAACATCAAAACACAACTACATAAAAAAAACTGAAGGATATTGATTTGTATCTAATGTAGTAAAGGGCTGAAAACTAGACTGAATCATTTTAAAGTAATATTGTTTCTCAAAGTTTTACCATCTCCCTTTATCTTTATTTAGATCTCCCACCAAATTAAATGACTGATAACAGTCTAGTAAACAACCAGTCAAACAGGTTTTGGAGATAAATTCTCTGAGCTGGCTGTTAAATGAAAATATTAATTTATTAATATTCACATAATGCTCCTCTATGGCTGGAATAAAGCCAAGAAGACGTTTCTGATGCACGGTGGCGCCACAAAGCAGCTGAGCTGGAGTTGGTTTAGTGAGGATAGCAGGTAAATAGTAGCAGGAAGAACTGGAAATGAGGAAAAAGTGGAAACATGGAAATAGTTTCTGTTGTGTGTTTGTTTCAATAACAATATTTTTTCTCCTGAAAGCCAAGACTTGAGAGAACGATGAGATGAGAAAAGGCTTGGTCACCATTGATCATTCTATACAGATACGTTAATTTTACATAATTTTAAAATCTGAGGCTGTCCTCAAACAACGTCTGAATGTTGACTGGAATTAAAAAGCATGCACTTCTACATTCATTTTTGCCTTAAAAAGCCTGTGAATGAAATGTTAAGACAACATATTGCTCAGTTTATCTTTAGAAATCCGGGTTGGTGACGGGGTATGCTTGTTTGTGAGTATACATCAATAACACATTGGGGCTTTAGAGCGTTGGAGTTTACACACCTGTGTAACATGCAGCGTTTCTGCGTTTGATGGCAAGCTGGTGACTGAGGGCATTTTATGAGAGCTGTGTGGATTCAGTTAGAAACATCATGTGCATCTGTGAAGCTGTATTTGTGTTGCATCGGTTTGAGTGTGTGTGTGTGTGTGTGTGGATCCCAGTTCTGTCATCTAATGCAGACCCATTCAGCCAGTAAATAAACCTTCATGCAGAGAGAGAGAGAGAGAGAGAGAAGCTTGTTATGTTTACTCATGTTGGTAACTCTTTGTTTATTCCTGCCAAGACATTTGACATTACAGACATTTGACATTAGAAACATTTGACGTTAGAGACATTTGACATTAGACTTTGTTCAGCACTCATCTCACTTCCCATCCAGATTCTACAGTCCAGCAGATGTTAGCCAACACCAGGAAGCATCATTTGTAATGTGTG
>CM047994.1:28106485-28109303 GCA_026261665.1 Melanotaenia duboulayi | reverse complement strand
AGAATGGTTTAGGACCAGATTACATCTGTTATATGTTCAGAGAATATAAACCTAGCAGAGCTCTTAGATCCAAAGACTCTGGTCAACTAGTCCAGACCAGAGTCCAGACCAGAGTCCAGACTAAACATGGAGAAGCAGCATTTAGCTGTTATGCTGCAAACAAGTGGAACAAACTGCCAGTGGAGATTAAACTTTCACCAAATGTAGACATTTTTAAATCCAGGTTAAAAACATTTCTTTTCTCATGCGCCTATGCATGAAATCTGCACGTTAACTTTATAAACTTATCTTCCTTTTAATCATTTTAATGTAATTTATTATTTTATTGTGATTATGTGTTGATTATGTTTTGATGCCTTTTGCTGCTTTAAATATCTGTAATGTCTTTGTTTTATGTAAAGCACTTTGAATTGTCCTGTACATGAAATGTGTTGTACAAATAAACTGCCTTGCCTTGCCACTGTCGCTTCAACTGGGCCAGCCTCCCACATTAACTTATAACAACCACCTCTTCTTTCTGATGGACTAATTAATATTAATTTGTGAGATTAGGTTGGATCTGCGCCCCTTGTAACACAGAACAGCACGGTCGGCTGTTTTTAATGCATGAAGAGACATAGAGCTCTACCCAGTCAGACTCATACTGGTTGTCTCATCAGCCACGATAAACTAAACTAGCTAACCTGCAGGAAGGAATCTGGTGGTTTCCTTTCATTTCAAAGTGCCTTTTCTGCTTCTAGATTTTCACAGTAGACTCATCATCCACTCCTCATGTGTTTCTGGAGTCATTGATTCCTTTAAGCCATCAGCTTTCAGACAGATTTATTGGCAAGAGTCAGAAATCCCAGCATTATGAAAGAACAGTAGATCAATTTTAAAGATCTGATTTGGTGGAGACTATCACCTCAGAGTGTTTTCTGTGATCACACACAGAAAATACTTTTCCTTGTTTAAAAAAAACACACACATACACACACTGTAAACCTGTGCTGAAAATCTACCTGTAGCTAAAACCAACAGACACTCTCCCTGCCTGATCTGAATTTGTAATCAGTGCAGGACAAAGGAAGCTTCCATCTTTCTTTTTTCTCTCCCTCTCTTTCTGCTCTTACTCTGTTTGCTGTCCAGTCCCACTGTCCTGCCGTCGGGCATACAGACCTGTCCAGCTGACAGGGAGTTCCCTCTGGGGAACTGAGATCACAGATGCTCTGCTGATGGGATGTCCAGTTAGTTAGCATAAACACACATTTACTCTCATTTACGCAATTACACGTGGAAGCACACACAGTTTGACCATCACGTCTTCATTCAAGGACAAGCATCAGACACAAACACACACTTTCTCAGGCACGCAGACAGGTCCATCTGGCCAGGAGAGGTGGTAACGTGTCTGTAGGTCAGCCATGAGGCCGGCTGGGTTTACTGGAGGCTTCGGTGTGTCTGCCAGGCCCTGCAATGATTAAGAAGTCAGCCGCCCACTCATGCACCTGACATGTGTGGGAGGGGGAAGCGGTGGTGGTGGAGGATCAAGTTTTTGTTTGAACTACATTTAGATTTTATTTCTTATTTCAAGTTATAAATGGCTCTATGATAATGTGAATGTCAATGATTATTTCTACTGTCCTTGCACGTTTTGTGTTATGATTTATTTACCGATCAGGGCTTAGTTTTCTTCCTGACAATCTGTTTGTTACTGTCCACTCACTCCTCCTCCCACAGAGTAATTCCTGCATCATATCCTGCTTTCTACATCAATAATAGATTAAAATCCCGAGGCTTTGCTTGAATGTTAGGACGTTCTGAGTACATGTCCACTCCCCATGTTAAAGTCTAGTGTGTAGAGATGGATCCATTAAGCCTCGTAAGTTTTGCCCAAAGTTTTGCCCAACCATAGAAAAAAAGTCTGTTTCCTCATTTCATATTTTAAACCCTCTAATCTGCAATAGCACCCAGGAAACCCTGCTGTGCCCGAAAAGCCTTGAGTTGAAATAAGTGGAGTTTTAATTGCTCACAATGGGGCCCATTGTGGCAAGCATTGGCCCTGAATGCCCAGGTTAGCCCTGTGTGACTATCTTTGGCCTTCGTTTCCCTCATGTGACATGTATTGATACTCCCCCGGCATCCAGCTCTGTGGTTATAATTGCCCGTACTTAGACATATCATCGTATGCAGCTCTCTTCACACCAACTCCCACACACTGCTATTGTTTCTGTGAAGGAATAAATGCTATTGAGGCTAATTTCACCAACAATAACACAACAGGTGTTTATGCAAATCCGCCAGCCATTCTGCCTCTCACCACAATGCTATTCAGTCCTCTCCAGGTTTTATCATTTTTAGTTTTCTCGTGGTCTACTTCTTTTCCTTCATTAATTTTCTTCTTAATTCCCTCTCATCCACCCTACATCCTTACATATTATCACCCTTCAAGCTTTTCTTTCTTCTTTCTCCTTTTTCTTTCTGTTTTCATTACTCTTTGTCTTAATCCACACCTAACTCTTTCATCTTAATTTCCTGATTGCTGTCTTATCTCACAGCTCATTGTATTTTGTCCTGTATTTTGCAATAGGATATGCAAAGTCTATAAAGAAAGTCCTCTAGCACTCTGAACCTTACTGTATATGGATCATATCAGCAGAGAACAAAGGACAGGTGTTTATCTATGAGGCTTAACTTCTTGTGTTCTGTTTTCCACAGACAGAGCCAAGTCAGCACTCATTACGCAATCTAAAACCCAGGAAGACGTTTTCCTGCATTAACCAATAGATGTGCCGGTTTTCTTGTTTGCTGTTTGTTTTGTCCCCTTCCACCTCAGACG
>CM047994.1:28096485-28101485 GCA_026261665.1 Melanotaenia duboulayi | reverse complement strand
CTCCAGACCCAAGCCCATCCAATGGATGCTGGTTATTGTAGTGTCTGTTGTTTCATTGTATCGATTGTGTAATTAAAATTATATACTTTGATTCGAATGATGTGTGTGTGTGTGTGATTACATGTGTGCAAGGGCTGCTGTAGGCCAGAGGTATACTGTTCTTACTCTGCTGCCAAACTAATTAACGCTGTAGAGCTCAGAGGCCTGCGGAGAGGTTATACTGCACAGTGTGTAAATGTGTGTGTGCGTGAGAGAGAAGTTGCGCTTCTCACTGACACATGATTCAAATATCTAAAGACCTCAAACGTGAATGAAACACACGACACTGTTGCAGCACTGTCAGCCTCAGATGCAACAACTTGATCTCTGCAGTGTATTGATGTGTATGTGTGTGTGTGTGTGTGTGTGTGCGGGTGGATGCACTGTGTGATAGTGACAAAAATCTGACTGCACAACAATTTATGGGGACAATTCTGTCCTTGTGGATGCAAAGTCATATTTGAGGTTTAAGATTTGGGTCAGAGGTCCATTCGGCTGCTTTCTGTCATTTCCATGATCTTGATGATGAAATCATCTTTGAGAAAATCGGGTCTACAGAAATTTTTAGAATCCAAACTGCATGCATACTGCTATTGACAGGTTCAATTTTTTTAAGGGTTTCCATATTAAGACATGATTAAAAAGAGAAAACAAAATACAATCCCTGACATAAGACACTTAATTGGGAAGAAAATAAATAAAATAAGTTGAGATGCAGAGACCATGACCAGGCAAACATTTACTGTTTCCATCACAGTTAAGGGGAAGGGTGCAAATGAAACATGCTGGTATATCTAATCATCAGCAAGTCAGAACACCTTTATAAAAGCAGATTTTCCCAGGATTGAACCTCCTAGGAAAATCATCCCAATGTCAGAGACTGCAAAAAAAATTCCTGTAGTTCAATTTGTATAACACGCAAGTCTAATTAGAAATGACCCGACTCTGAGGCAGAGAGATGTGACCCAAGTTTTTCTCTCCCCATTTTTATACACTCATTTATATTTACAGCTGCAGCAGTAAACAAAGTTTGGTTCTTGTCAGAAAGGTACTTATCTCTGTTAGAGAAACTACTAATAAAACTAAGAAAAAGCAAAGCTGCATCTCAACAAGCAAGACTTCTGGAACAACGCCCCGGAGTGGAGATGCTGGGCCACAATGAACATTTAGTTACGCCACATTTAGCACAAACAGTTCATGCCAAGCCCAGTGGTGCTGGAGGGACGATTCCAGGCACCATATGTTTAAGAGAACGCACCATTATAGGTCTTACTGCGCACATTATGTAAGAGGATGACACAAGCCCAACAAAAGGTGAAGAGGAAACAGAAAAAGTTAAAGAAAAAAATAAGCAATTTTAAAAACAAAATCTAGGATGAGATAAAATGAGTTCACAAGATGGAGAGGGACCAAAGGAAGGATTTAAGTTGAGAAGGAAGAGAAGGAAGAAAGCTACAATACTGAAAAAAGAGGATAAAGGAGAAGGCGTTAAAAGAAGTGAGAGAGAAGTAAAAGTAAAAGCGGGAGGTTGATGGAGGTTTTCAGGGAGGAGAGACTCATTCAGTCTGCTGGCTGTTAGCCAGAGATGGAGAGAGTTGTCTGTTTGAAGGTTACAGTAGGACAAGCAGCGAAGAAAGAACAGGAGAGAAAGCGGCAGAGATGAGAGGGATATGGAGAGCAGAAAGAAAGAAAGAACAGCTAGACAGACAGAGAGATGGGGGGGGGGCAGTGGCAGCATGGGAAAGAAAATGGAGAGAAATGATAAAGATATGGAGCGAAAGAAGGACTCAAGTAATTTTGTGTCTCCAGGGTGGCAGCAGCTTTTATACCATTAACACTTCCTACTGTGTGTGTGTGTGTGTGTGTGTTCCTGCCAAGTCTTTAACGAGGGGCTGCTGCTAATTTCAGAGCTAATACTGAACTGTTCCACACCACTAAATCTTGGGGGATGGAGGGGGAGAGTAAGGGGAGGATGTATGGGGCGAGTAAAGGACAGAAGAAAAGGACGTAGGTGACGGCAGGAAGCCGAAACTGTGTGAAGAGGAGACGAGACTGCATAGGGGAGGAAACGGGCACAGGATAAACCAGAGCTGGCGAAGATGAGATGAAATGTTTTCCACTTTTAAATAAGCTTTCTTCCTGTAGATTGTTAGATCGTTGGATTGCTTGATTGTGACAAAACCAGCAGCCCTCCTCGGAGTTGTCTTTCCTCCTTAGTCTTTACTTTTTCTCCTACTTTCGTCACTGTGCGTGAGGTCTGGTTGGGGTTGGTGTTGACGTTAATTCTCTGGTTTAGTGGTGTTTTCTGGGTGTGAGCAGATTTATTAAGAAACATGTTTTGGAATAAGTCAACGTCTGAATGGAAGGGAAACGACTGTGGCCTGGATCGGGTGGGGCGTTAGATTTGGTGCATTTGTTTAGCTTTTATTACCACTAGGCTGTAAAATTCCTGCACAAGGCACTCCTTTGTCATGTGATAATATGCATTTTTCATGTTGGATATGCTTATTAATTAATGTTAATATTCATCTTTCATAATTAAAACTGAGCTTATATCCATAAAGTCACATTACTAGCCCATAATGTGGGTATTTTTATTAGCTTTGCTTAATTGTGCTGTGTTGTGCATTAATGAAAGTTTCCTTCCACAGGAGATAAACGGCTGTTATGAAATTAAATGAGAAACTGTTTGGGTGCTGAAAAAACTATAAATTTTTAGAGAATGAATAATGTTACAGCTTAATGGGCCTGGACGTTAAAAGAGAAATACAATATACAAATTGAATATGTTGTAAAATTCCCATATATATACACATCGTTAGGCTCACAGCGTATTTATATGTATTTATATGTCAATAAATAAGATATATTTTGACCAAACCATTCAAAAGCTTTAGAACACGCCAGCTTTTCTATTTCTTAATTGAAAGATGGGGAATGTATGAAATCATTGGTAATTCCATTCAAATCAGCTTTATTTGTGTACCGCCAGCTCACAACGTCATCTTTGGAAGAAAAAATCAGTTCGTTGTGATCCAATCAGCCTTCATACAAGCCAGTTCGTAGAAAATACCACCGTAGCTATGGAAACCAATGGTCCTCCGTTGTAAACCCATTTCTGGGTACTGTGACAGGGTTTTTTGTATATCTCTGGAATATACATGGTTTACCTGTTTACCTGTTTTGGGTAACCTTACCTGGTTGTGTTTTGTACCTCTTGACGTGGTTGGACTCCTTTCGTTTCAATAAGAACTGGAAGAGCTGGGGCATGTACACGAGGAACCCGTTGTTCCTCCCACCAAACACCAGACGTCCATGGACGTTGCTTTTAGGCTAAGTCAGGTCAGGTGGTCGGAGCCTTTGTTTAGTCAGAAAAAGATGTCATTTGGGCCGTGTTTAGACGTCTGCCACGGACCAGATTTAGACCAACGTGAACCGGCGTTACACACAGGTCGGATCAGTGTACCTGCTGCAGGAACCAGTCCAGCTCGACATTATGAGCCCACTTCAACAAAGCTGAATTACCCGATTCAAAGAGAAAAAGCACCTTAATGATCAATACAAGATGCTCAGTTCTTAACAACACTTTTTACACCTCTGTGCTTTTTCTCTTCATACTGAAGTCAGATCTTTTGTCCTCTGACTTCTTTTTGTTTCTCTTTTTTTTCCTTCTCATGTCTTTCTTTCCCTCCTTCCTTTTATTAATAACTATTTGCTCTTCTTCTTTCTCTCCTCCTTTGCTGTCATTTTATCCCTCTCAGTTGGTAGATTGGTTTTGGCACTCAGTCCCCTGATCACTGATCTCTCACACACACACACGCACACACATAGAGCGAGTGGTGGTGTCATCGCTATGGCGATGTCAGCAGGCAGGGCTTAATGCAAAGTGACACTTGTTCTCTGCCTTCCTTTCCTATTGCCATGGAAGCAATTACCCTCCTCCTGAAGGGCCTTTTGTCTGAGTGTGTGTGTGTGTGTGTGTATCCTTGCCTGAGTTGACAGGGTGGAACCTGGGTTGTGGGTCTCCTGATTGGCTGAATTGAAATATGTGTGGAACAGAGAAAAGAAAGAGAGGAGAGAAGTGATCAAACATGAGTAAGAGGAGGAGAAAGAGCTCTCCTCTGTCCTCGCTGTACTTCCATTTATGTCCCTGTAGACAACAACCTCTTCATTTTTCTTTTCCCCTAACAACATAACATTTTAAATTGTAGATTTTATATATTTTCTAGAGTAAACTCCCTTAGTGAGGAAACACGCTGAAAACTGTTGATTTTTAACTACTTTCTGTTAAAGAAAACGGTTGAAAACAGATAAATGAAGCACAGATAAAGTTGTTTTAGAAAAGTTACTTGACTTGGGATTTGTGGTGAAAACGTGACATTTCATTAATCCCATCACCAGAATCTACCTGGTAGACGGCTGTGTTTACTACAGCAGCCTCACGTTTACATTTCTCTCCCCTCATCGGTCTGCTTTGTGAGACGTTTTTACTGGACAACCAACCAGATTAAAACCTGTTCGGTCTTTGAAGTTATCATTGTTTTTCTGTATCTTCATGTTTGAAAGAGATTTTCATCAGTTAAAGAGCTTCAAACTCCACAGACCGCAACATTTCCTGTGTGTGTGTGTGTGTGTGTGTGTGTGATGGTTATCAGCGGTCAGGACCTCAACCCTCGCTAGATTTCCCCGTTGGCCACCACGCAGCATTCTTGCAGGTTTTATCTCCCTGTCTTCATCTCTCTGTCTTCATCTCCCTCACCTGTGTTTCCGTTTATCTCGTCAGTGACGTTCCTGCATGGATTAGATTTTTTTATTTAAACATGTTGAATTATTTCTTTTCTTACTGCAGCTTCTGATAAACTGATCAAATCGCACAGTTTTATCTCTAAAAACAAAAAATATTCGTTTAATTTCAATCATGAAGGCAGAAACAACCATGGTAAGGACACGATAACTACAGT
>CM047994.1:27974054-27986915 GCA_026261665.1 Melanotaenia duboulayi | reverse complement strand
GGTCCTAAACCATTCAGAGCTTTCTAGAAAGTACTACAGTCATCATTTGCTTCTGTTTACGGTTCTGCTTGATAAAAATTGTGTCCCCACCCTAAATGAACACGTTCACGTTCTAATGGTGGTGTTCACACTATATGCTTATATAAGCATCTGAATGGTGTATGTGTGTGTGTGTGTGTGTGTGTGCATCTATGTTTCATAATCTATGTGCATTAAATAATGTCCTTTATGGCGAGACAAAACCACGGCGTAGAAAACAACGTGTCACCTTCTTCACGCCACCGGGGGTGGTCGGCTTCAGGGAAACACCTCAGACTCTTCATCTTTTTCTTGGTTCCACTCCAAAGCAGTTTTATCTCCCTGGAGGGGTACCACCATGTAGTATACCATGTAGTCCATAAATGTTTAGGTAGGTGGAAAGTGTCATGGTAACATCCATGGCGATGTGAGGACGCAGGTTTTCCATGAGATGACCATTATATTCACTTTGTTTATATTCCTATGGCGAGGTTAGGTTGACCCTAGGTTTGACTGTTAGACTCAGCGTGAGTGTTTTTAAAAATGCATCCTATGATTGTAGAAGACATGAAATAATTTTGAAAGCCAGAACGTGTAGAACTGTTTAGAACGTGTATTCAGCAATGTGGAATAAATTCTGGAGTGAGAGGATGTTAAGAAACTTAAAATGTTCCCTAAAAGTCTCTGACAGTAAGTCAGAAAGTTCCTCCTTTCAAGATAAAACAAAACCGGTATTTACAAGCACACACCCAGTTACCCAAAGTGCATCTGCTGTGTTGTGTGTTCGTGTGTTTTGGAAGGGTGTTTGAGGTTAAACTGCAAAGCTAAATAACGTCCATCTGGAGAGCATTAAAGGGACTCATCAGCTCTCCTGTCCTTGAATCTCGCAGCATATTGTGTGTGCTTGATTTCGAATGCCCAACTTTTCACTTAGGGGGTATCATATGCTATTACCATGGTAACAAATTGACACACACACACACAGTAAGGAAGGGTATTAACTCTTCTAAAGGTCAGCTTGCTAAACACGATCATTTTAAAAAGATCTCGGGTAGTTTTTCTGTTTAGTCCCTAAAATCAGCTGTTATGCGTCACATCTTCCAAAAACTCCAGCAGAAATTTCAGTGGATGGAGGATCTGAAGATGGAGCAGAAACAGCTTTTACTTTCCAGAAGTGGAGAAGAGCGTGAACGTGTGCATCCATACAAAGCTGAGCAGGTGTGTCCTGTGAAGAGCAGAGCGGCTTCGTACTGCTGTGTTTACCTTGCCTTAGATCACGTAATCTTTTCATTTATTCATATGCTTGTTTTTTTTTCTATTTATTATTATGCGATTATTAACTTTCCATTGGCCGTTTACCAGCTGTTTACCGACCGTTTACTGGCCATTTACCGGCTGTTTACCAACTAACTTTTGTAGGGAAAGTCAACCTTGTAAAACTGATTACCAGAGTCTGAGACTCGGACTTGAGTCACACTTACGTTGCGTTTCCAGTGACTTGACTTGGCTTCGCCATCTCACCCGTGACTTTACTGCTGTGGCTCCACTTCCTCCATAACTCTTCATTTTTGGGAAACCTTCACAATGAAGACACTACACAGGAGGTGAAGTTGGTCTTCCTTCGAATTTCTTAAAACTTTAATCCAACGTTTATTATCCTAGTAAAAGATATTTATTCTGAATCAACAAAAACAAAATGTTATTGTATGAAAGTGGATGTAGATGGAACCAGGAGAAATTATTTGTTGGTTTTGGTGGTCTTGTCATGTTTAGTTCTGTCTTCTGGCGTGTGTTCTGTTGCTTTCTGCTTCCTGTTTGTTAGTGTACCTGGTTTAATCGGCTTGGTCACTTCACCTGTTTGTCGTTAGTCCTTCAGCGTGTATATTTATACCCCTTCGTTTCCTTTTCACCTTGCCAGTTCATTGTAGTCGTCATGTCCCATTTCTCTTCCTGTAGCCTTAACGGTACCTGTCGTGTTTCCCTGGTCGTCGTCATCGATGAAACCTTCATTCCTGCACCGGCCTGCGTCCTGCCTCGTAAGCCTGCATGTGGCTGCGGATCCACGCCTCAGCCCTGGCATTTCGTTAGAGATGGATACAGTCGTATGTCTGTGTGAAATACTCCTACATGGTATACTGGCCACACTGAGCTCACTTTTACAACAGCATTCACGATATCAGCTGTAATCTACCTCTGTGTTGTAAAATGTATGTTTGAGGAAGTTTCATACATTTACTCTCATGACATAACTTCCATAGCAGCACTAAACGTGAGCGGCCCGGACCGGCATGACGCCGCTGCTGGACAGATCGTTACTACTGTAGAGGCTAAATACGACTGATACTGATAATCAGCTTTCAGTGATCTGCCAATTACAATCAATAATCAATGTTAACACTTAAATACATTATTTTACAACGCGGATATTACCTGATAGGTGTCATTTTTACTATTCACATGCAGCTGCTCTTCCAACCACAGGATGTACCATATTCTTCAAACGTAATCACAGGTCATTTTGGCCTACATGAACAAATGACCCATGGGGCCGGACTGGAGAGGTCAGTCTCCAGCGTTCCATGATATTGAAGCTCTGAGCAATAACTGGAATGAGAAATAAATGGAATTATTACTCCGGAGCTCAGAGTTTTGTGAGAGGGAGACGGTGTCTGTGGATTGTTGCTTTTGATTAAAAACGTGGAGCAGAAACAGCTCCAGTCTCACAATATCACACCGTCTCTCTGTCCAACTTTGTTTCCTCTCATCAAGTCCCTGTTTCCTTTAATCATGCTGTAATCCCACCATGTAAATAGGACCATGTCTCTGGGAACTTGCGATCACATCACAGCCATCCCTAAATTACAGTCAAGTTGGGATCTATTTAAAGAAGTTCCATGTTGGTGAATCTGATCTTATTTAGTTAAATCACAGATATCCTTAATTAGATTGCCTCCTGTAATGATTTCTCTCTGTTTCCAGTACTGGCTTGTCATGACCTTTCTGAACCTTCATCCATCCATTCTCTCTCCTCTCCCTCTCTTCCTCCAACTTTCCTGTATCGACATGTTGACCTTTCTGGACCTTTCCCTCTACTATCTCTTTCCCTCGTTCTTTCCTTACCTCGCCTGGCCTTCACCTCTGACTGGAAGCCTCTACGCTGCCCCCACCCTGCCCCCCATCTCTGACCACTCTCCCACTCTTCCCTGGAGCCTCCTCCTTCTCCTCCACCTACTCCTCCTTCTACTGGCTATTGATTGGTTCATTTGATGATTCTATCACCAATCAGCATGAAGTTGACCTTTTAGGCTTGGCAATGATAGCAAGGAGTGTGTGTGTGTGTGTGTGTGTGTGTGTGTGTGTGTGTGTGTGTGTGTGTGTGTGTATTTGCCCTGTAAAGACGTGTATGCACTGGAGTGCATGCCTGTCTGTTGACCTTTGCAGGCAGAATGTCAGCCTGACTCTGATGCTGCTTGTCAGAACATTTGCAGGGCGGTGAACAGGTCTGTTTTCTAACAGCCACGACTTCCAGACAAGCACGACTTGATCTCAGTTACAAAGTTAACAAAGTGCAGATTAAGCGGTTTGCCCTGAAGGGTAATTACTCGTTTCGTTCAATTACTTTTTTTAGAATTTCAGTTCTTACCACGTGCGTGAGCAGCACTGCCACATTTCCCACGTTACAACCAGTTTTGGCAGAAACGTGAAATGTTGTGTCTTCTTTCCACCGCTGACTGTAATCATTGATACATGGCTGTTGATCTTTGATTGCTTCATTTTTTATTAGAATGTAGTTTACATGTTAAGGCATCAGAAACATTTCTTATACCTTCATCTCTGCAGTAGTCTTCCCGTCCTCCTCCACCACATTTACTCTTCCTCTCAGTTCTGACCGGCCGTCCTGGTTAAACCACCAGTGTCTCACCACAGGAAGGTTGTACCGGTACGCGTGCTACTCTGAAATACAGAAATGCATGTTTGGCTAAGCCAACAAAACAACAGTAATGTATTTATACGTCAGACTTCCATCAAGGATCTGTGTATTTTCAGACAGTTTGTTTTCTCTTCTTTTGAAATGATAAATGAATAAATGGAAAAAATGCTTCTTTTTGCTATTTTCATTTCCTAAACCAAAGCAGAAAACCAAACCCAACCAAATAATGATGATATTTTTAGATTTTTCCTATGAACCGAACAGATAAAACAGTTAATGATCAACAAGATCAGACAGTTTTTTCCATGTACATACAGAATGAAATCTTTCCTTACTCTGTTTCTAATGTGCATTACAGCATATAACTGAGGCTACACTGACATATAGTGGCGTAGAAATCATGCAGAGAGCTTTGTCTAGAGTAAAGAACAAGCCTGAGTCCTGATGGGCTTTTTGTGTCCTTCGGTTGTGTCTTTCGCTGCCATTGCTGACTTTGCATATGTTGTGCTGCTGCACCACAATTTACTTACTGGTGTTGTAACTTCCGTATATTTTTCTTTTGCTTTTGTTGTAAATATTATTTTATCACAACTAATGATCATGTGCTTGTGTTGTGTGTGTTTGGGTCATGTGTTGTCATGTTGATGAAGATGTTCATCATCTTTTCTTATGTTTTGTTGTGTGTCTGTGAGGCAAAATGCATGAAGACAATGTTCTAGATGTCTCGATTGTTCAGACAGAACTTTGTAAACATATGATATTGGTGTTGTTACATTTTTGTTTACTTATTTTAAAGAAAGAAAAAGCTTTTTGCCTGGTAACCATAGAAACACAGGCATGAATCGTGTCGAACCAACGCTTCATTCTTGAGACTCTGGGACATTTCTTGCTGCGATGACCAGTGGTTCTACTGGAATGTTGCTGTGGTCAGGCCACTGGTGATGAGGGTTGCGCGTGCTTTTCCAGTATTGGTCCAACACCGCTTACAGGATCCAGTAAAGTCATAACTTCATGTTGTCTTTGTTGGGGGGTCGACGGTAGTGAGTTGTAGCCCTCTGGACTCTGAGGATAGCTACAGTATTCCTGGCAGTGGGAAATGATGTGATTAGCTTTTCTTTTAGCAAATATATCTGACTTCAAACCCATTCATGCTACTTTTTGTCTAAAAACATTCAGCTTATTCTTCTAGATTCTTTTTTAGACTGGTAGCCGGAGTGGTGAGTGTTTGTTAGTGTCCATGTGGTGCGGACAGTTCATTATATTTCTTTCTTTTTATTTTAACATGATGGAAAGATTTAATATGACATTAACACTTTTGACATATGCAATGCCAACTAATTCATAAGATTTTATTTAACCTTTTGATTGTCAAGATGTCCAATAAACCTCAACTTGGCTTTATTTATAGAACACTAACAACAAAGTGCTGAACACTGCATAGAAGCAATAAATTTAAAATTAAATAAAATGCAAAAGTAAAAACAGAAACAATTGCAGTAAAATGATAAAACAATAAAAACAAAAAAAAAACTAGAGTTGCATGCTAGATCAAGGGCCAGATCACAAAAATGGGTCTTCAGGCGGGTTTTAAAAATGGACTTTGGCCATTTCAGGAGTATCAACCGCAAAGACTCTATCCCCTCTGACCTTCTGCCAAGACCACAGTACCTCCAAAAGGAGCTGATCAGCTGATCTGAGGCACCAGGCTAACAAATATGGAAAAGCAGCTCAGAGAGGAACAGCGGGCCAGACCATTTAAGAATTTAAAAACAAATAAAGGAATAATAGAATAAACAGTAAAATGCAGACAGCCAGTGAAGCGATGCTAAAACAGGAGTAATGTGGTCTCTCTCATGCGCTCCCGCCAGAAGACGAGCAGCAGCATTTTGGACGAGTTGGAGGCGAGAAAGATGACTGGCTGACTCCAAGATGAAGTGCATCACAGTAAACCGGCCGGGAAGTGATGAAAGCAGGAATTACTGTCTCAAAGTACAGAGCAATAAAAATTATTTAGCCTTAGTGAGTTGATGAAGGTTACCAGAGCTATACTTTACCTCTGATTTATTCTGGTGATCTAGTTTAAAATCCCTGTCCAATTTCAATTCTAAATTAGTGACAGCTGGCTTTAAAAAGCTAGAAATGAGGCCCAACTGGGGAGGGGCCACCAGAGCCATTTAGTCAAAACATTATAGCCTTCGTTTATTTCTCATTAAAATTCAGGAAACTCAGGGTCACCCACTCCTTGATGTCATGGAGGCATGACACAAGAGGCGTAAGGGAAAAGGCATCTTTCTCTTTAGGGGGTAGATATATCTGGCTTTCATCGGCATAGAAACGGAAAGATACACCGTGCTTTCCCAGAATGGACAGTAAAGGAAGTACATATAGTGAAAACAGGAAGGGCTCCAAAACTGAGCCCTGTGGAACCCCATAGGACACCGGAGCCATAACAGACCCTCCAATTAAGACCCGAAAAAGTCTAATCCAATACCTTGCATCCCTACCAAGTTCTGGAGCTGTGACAACAGGATCCTGTGGTCTGTTGTGTTGAATGCAGCAGTTAAATTGAGCAGGATGAGGACCACATAATCTCCAGCGCCATTAGCCAGGAGGAAATCATTAACAACCCTCAACAAAGCTGATTCTGTGCTATGAGCGCTTTCAGTTTCTAACCAAAACGGAGCCACTTCAGTCCAGTTCAAATCAAATCAATCAAATCAAATTTATTTGTATAGCCCTATATCACAACAAGTTGTCTCAGAGGACTGTACAGAAGATGTATATATGAACAATAAACAGAATCAGTGCAGACAATAAACAACATGAATGTACAATTAAAAATAAACACACAAACAAAAGGACTGTCCCAGCACATCCCCTGTCCTTAGACCCTCCATCGCGGTAAGGAAAAACTCGAAAACCCATCTTTGGGAAAAATGAGAAACCTTAGGGAGACCCACAGGATGAGAGAGATCCACCCCCAGGACGGACAGGCTGTAGATGTGACCAGGGCAGGTGTCCCCATGTTATAATAGTTCAGTATACGGAATGTCCAGGGGGCATCCAGGTGAATGCCCCCCAAACATTCCGCTAAGGATGATGGTTGATGGGGGAACCCAGATGACGAGGGGGGCATCCAGGTGAATGGGGTGATGCATCAGGCGGATAAGAACACGAGTGCAGAGTCGGCCAGCTAAGGTATCCCTGGGACATCTGACAGTAAGCCATGCCTCTGAAACAGTGACCACTCAGTTCTGTTTTGCTGGTGCCATTTTTCAAGTCTTCCCTGAAACTCACGTTCAATCAGAGCAAAGTGCTCCCTGTAAACACAGCTGATGTATTTGCTGCTGTCTTGCTAGTGGAGTTGCTAGCAGGGTGAGCCGTTCGTGTGCACTGAACTGTAAAAGACTTCTCTGCCTAATGGGCTCATTCAGAGAGAAAATAAGAAGTAACAGATTACTGGGATCTTACAATGCACAGACTCACTAATTACCATAACACTGTAATGCGAGTATGTGAACTTGTACTTGCTGCTTGTCCAGTACTAGATGTCTGTCATGTTCAGTATTGCTGGCCAAGATTTTGCAGTTTTACTTTGACATGTATCCTCGTTGAGTGAAGCTGAAGCACCTTCTGGTTTTGTTTTTTCCCTTCTTGTTTGCTCCAGATTGCTTTTTATTCACCATCTCTTGGCTTGCAGCAGGGCCTTGCTCTGAGCGGCAGCTGGCCACATGTTGACTGTCAATCATTGCAGCAATGTGTGTAGTATCTTAGTATCTGGGATGTCTCTTCCACCCTCTGCTCTCAAAGTCACTAAGCTGATGTTACTTGGCACTTTCACATATCTCAAGCAATGGCTTCTGGCCACTGCTGCCACTTGGACCAGTGACATTATAGCACATAATTGTGCTACTTTAAAACATAAAATAAGGCCCCATACCATCATCCCCATCTGGTCTAGTTTCTTGCATTGGTGTTGGACTGCAGTGCTTGTCTGCAAAAGAAGCAAATTCCTGGGACGAGGGTCGGCATCTCATATGACTGCACGTGGGCAGATTAACGTTCATGGCTCTGAAAAGACTTGTCCAAGTGTCAGTGGACTGTACAATGTGGTGTTCTCAGTAATCTTTCTCTTTCTTTAATCAATTTTCAATTTTCCCAGATCCTTTTCTCGTGCGCCTCTGTATTTGTTTTCTTTTCTCCAATTCATCTTCTTTTCTCTTTACTTTTAATCACAGCCCTCCCTTTCTCTTCTTCTCTTTGTGTCTTGATTTCTTTATTTATTTCCTTATATATCACCCTTTCTCCATTTTTCTTGTCTGCCCTACAATTTATTTGCCTCCCTGCTCCCCCTCTCTTGCCTTACTTCTCTCTCTCTATCTCTCTCTCTCTCTCTCTCTCTCGCGCGCGCACACACACACACACAGCCTGTTTTTCCATTTGTCATTAGGAGACAGATTGCAAGACAGTAGCATTTAAACCACCCGTTCAAAACGGTTAAAAGATGGCCTCATCTGATGTATGGTGTGTGAGTGTGTGTGTGAGTGAGGGTGTGTGAGGACGATCGATGCAGTAATCTGCAGGAGGTGGAAAGCACAGAGAGCAAACCATTCACCAGTGCTCACTAATCTATTGCAATTCTTTCTTTTACTGTTTAGATGCCTAGATTTAGACATTTCTTTGTGAGTGTGTGTGTGTGTCTGTGTGTGTAAATATATATTAGATTTATTTTCTGTTGCCCTCTTAGTCTATGAGCAGGACATTCACTAGCTAAACATGTAGCAGACCTACTACATGCCCTCCATCTTCCCTCATTAACTGTGTTTCATTTCCATTACATTTCTCACTAAGAGCAAGACATCAAATTCCACGACATCCAACTACATGTCGTTTAGACTTAATTACCACAAAACGTCTTCAAGCTATCTTTTCTAACATTGTTCCAGCATTTGCACATCTTAGTCAGGCGCTTCTCCAGCAGCAAAGAGGCTTGGGTTTAAACACGGGTCAGCTCCAGAACTAGTGACCAGCTGCTTCAGTTCCAGTCCAACATCCTCCACCTTCATGTGCTCAGTCATCACTCGCATGGCTTCTGCTTTCAATTTTTTTTAAAGATGATACCCAACAGTACCTATCAATCCCGCCAGATGACCCTGCAGATCCAACATTACTCTCAGCTTGTCTGTCCGGAGGTGACTGCTACCTGGAAGGAATTCAAGCAACAGCTACACTTCTGTAATGCTACAATCACACAAAAAGGGAAACTGTGTTAAGCAAATCAATTTAAAATCTGTTGAAAGATGTAAGTAGACAGCTATGAGTCTGATGATGTGACAATCAGCGTGGAGACTATTCTGATGTCTTTGGGAATGAGAGTCAGTGGAATGATTTATGAATGAATGACTGGAATCCAGCAAATAATTGAGGACAAATGTAATATAGCTGTTGTAGGTCACATTAGCTCTATAAAGACAGCTGTGGTCAACCAATGAAAGAAACATGAGCCCACGTTTTGATCAAGGTGTCCAGCTCAGGATGGGATCTCTGTTAGATTTCCCCAGCAACCGTACCCTTACCTGGTAGGCAGGGTATCTAGACAGCGAAAGATGATTCAGCTACATTATAGGATGACATCATAGGGTGCAACGCCTTCTTTGAATTATAAGTACGTGAACGTGACCCACAATCAAAGGAGAATGGTGGACATCCAGCAGGTTGCCTTCTTTCTTCTTGTCATGTGGCTTTAAACAACAATAATCCTCTTTATTTAAACATGGGGCTGTTCCTGCTCTGTTCCTGTGAGTCACACAGGAAGTCATGATTCTTTTCACCAAGCAATGGATTGCAATGTGTCAATCTCCAACCTGTAGGGTTGGATGGGTATGACTGGGACCCCAACGGAAGGGTCCCAAAAGAGTAGGATGGTTTGGATAAGATATTTTGGCACCTTTCTTAGTTTTTACTTCTGGAAATGCAGAAAAATGCTTACTGTCCCATCTCTTGTCGAGCTAGACCCCTTGGTGGAAACAGGGTTATGGTGAACAGGTCCGTTGCTGGATTTCAGTTGTTGGTTGAACTTTACCACAGACCAGCCTAGCACTAGCATTAGCTGACCCTTATCAGTTGGCTGATTTGGTAAAAAGAACCAGTTGTAATGAGTAATACGTTGTCTCTAGTTGGTAGATTGGTACGTATGCCTGCTTAAGAAGGTCTTTGCAAGCATGGAAACAGTTGTGGTTAAGGTACATGTGTCTATGGTTGTGGCAACCCTTAACGCAGAGGCAGACATTCTGAAATACCTAAAACTCTCCAGCAGGCGAGGTGAATTTTTAATTTAATTTAACTCATAAGACTTAGCCATCCCAGGCCATAAAAATCCCCTCTTCATCAATCTCCTCCGAACACTGTCCTCTCATGTTCCCTTCCACGCCTTTTCGATGCTCATCTACTTTTGTTTTTGTTATTGATTTGTTGATTTTTTATATGTTCTAAATAAATGAGTCAATCAAAAAAATCCATCAACCGATGCCATCAGAGTACCTTTACTGACACATTTTAATGGTTAACAATGTAAGTTTCCATGAAACGGTTTTGTTCAGAGGCTTCAGTTTTACTGAAGAACAGTGAGATGGTTATGATCTGTTTAAAAAAACATCACATTTCATTATGATACGGAGAAAAGGTGCACATAAACATGCACACCGCTGCACACACAATAAAGCGTCAAAACAATCCACCTCCACACAGATAAAGAAAATAAATATACAATCAAAATTGCAATTACCTGCAGAATTTCTGAAGGGTAAACAAATCTGTGAACTCTAGATCCCCCACACCCCCGTTCGCTCGCTGTCTAGCCACACACACACAGACACACACACACGGAGAGCAGCATTCATGTTCTAGTTAGCATGCTGAAATGAGTACAGTTAGATCCAAAGCAATTTCCTTTTATTTATCTTAGCAGTCTCGCATAAATAAAGGCAAGGGCATCCAGGCAATTAGCATAATTACTATGAGGCGGTCAGACCCTCTGTGATTTTATAAAGACACACACACACACACAGGCCGCTGCCACAGGGTCTGTGTTTGCTTGTGTTGGTTTAAAACCTTAGAAGAAGAAGAGATTTAGAATATGTGTCCATCAGTTCCATCTATGTGTAAATGTGATTTCTGTATATCTGTTTGTTTGCATGGTCTCTCTGGTTTTCACTTTTTTTCAGGTGTCTATTTTCCATTTATGTACTACATCGTACCCACAGACATTATATAAAAGACACAGACTCATATCCATACATGAAAGTAATCAGACAGTAGAGTCGAATAGAAAAGAATAAGGCCATATCCGTCTCTCACAGGGGAAATTGAAGTAACTGCAGTGCATAGATAGTCTAGATAGTGAAATCCCATCTATAGAAGTTCCTCCTGGCGTGATGTTTGGCACGGGCACTGTCTCTTCCTTGTCAGCTTGTGGGGTTGTCGGGTTTCTCAGGAGGCAGCAGCACTGCAGTAACAGCTGATCCGTGGTGTAAACAGCAGGGCAATGGCTGTGTAAGGGACCTATGGACATGGCTGAAAACAGAGAGGATAAAATAGAACATAGTAGACAACAAAAAGTAGAACTGTGAAAAGGGAGCTAAAAAAAGGGGGAAAAAAGCCCAAAATGAGCTGCTACAACAGACTAGCTCTTGAGCTGAGTACCAGAACTTGTTTATACACATGCAGTCATATAAACTAAACATATAAAACATATTTTAACTCAAGTGAAAATATACGTAAAAGGATAAAAGGTCCATGGAAGAAACATTAGTTGATACTTTTGGGCTTTCCCCAAATCTTGGAAGAATATAGAAAACTAAGATCTGAGCTACAGTCCGAGGTCCACGGCTGCAGGAAGCATTGCAGATGTTTCCTTCCTGCTCTTCTGGCACATCAGCAGGTGCCGTCAGACACTGCAGGTTATGGGGTAGGAGGCCTGATGGGGTAGTGTTCTGGTCTTGTTTGTGTTACACAGTTCTGCTAAAAGCAATAAATTGGCTGCAGTTTGACAGACCAACAGGCTGAGGTGGTCTCGGTTTGGGTCTGCTCCATCAATTCCACTCGTTCTGTTGGACCTGGTGAATTCTTCCTGGTTTTGGTCTTGGAAATGTTTCTCTCAACACATAAGCTCTAATTTGGTGCTGGTGTAGATGAGTTAAAGATGTGTGGGTTTGGTGTTTTGACACGTCTGAGCTGAGACTTACTGCTTTGCAGCCCGAGCTGATTTGAGATTCAGCCCACATAGACTCTGACTGGTGTTTGACATGGGTCATTTGTTCAGGCAGCAAAAAATGACATCCAGCAGCTGTTTGAGCAAGTGCAGGTTAGTCACTGAGGAAACAAACTAAATGTTCTGCTTTAACATAAACGTCATCTCTGTGAATGAAAATCTTTTCTTATATATAACCAACTTGTCTTGATACCTAACTCTAACCAAAACTAATTTACTGCATCGTCTTGAAAGCTGGGTTAACTCAAACTGAAAGGTTGTAATCTGTAAATCTGGTCATTTCCATTTATCTAAAATTGACTGATCACAATATGTAGAAAATGCAGCTTTTCCACTGTGTGCTTTAGCTGCAGAAATCATCACATACTGAGCCTGGTTTTCATCAAGTGAGATCATCATTTGTGCTTCCTACAGCTTTTCATTGACCTTTGAGACCCGACTGACTTCACCATTGATTCCAAATGTAAACAATAAAGACAACAGAGGAGGATGAAATGGTGTTTGGTGTGAACTCTGACCGGACTCTGGTCTAATAAGTGGTCTAATGTGTTTAACCTCTGGTGGGCAACCTGGGATATAACAAGGCAGTAAGCAAGGTTACGTTTGTTTACAGTTGAGTGTTTATATCAGCATCAAATCAGCA
>CM047994.1:27949455-27961201 GCA_026261665.1 Melanotaenia duboulayi | reverse complement strand
CAACCAGAAAATGAAGGACAAGGACCATGAAAACAACCAGAGGAAGGAAAAAGGAGGACCATGGCAACAACCAGAAAACAACACCCAGCATGGCAGAGAACATACATGATGAAGTAATAATGCTGATCTTAGGACTTTTATTAACTGAAAAATTCAGATCTGAAAAAAAGACTGGAGACGGCGTGAACACGGACTTTGCATCTTTCCTTTCTCCCCAGCCAGCTCGCTCTCTGATGGGCTACATTCTGTTCCACGTCACCATCCACACAGTCGTGACTCAGGAGTCGTTGGCTTTCCTCACACTGATGATATTTGGTCGTGAATGTTGACGTTGCCTTATGGCTGGCACACATTACAGGGTTCTTCAAACCTTCACAGATTTAGAGACCCCACACCTGATTATAACAACAGACAGATAACACAAGATTTCTCTCTTCTGGTCTTATAGTGTGGGACGTGCACTGCGGAGCACACCACACCCCCAAATCCTTAGCAGAATATCAGGTTCTTCACACTCAATATTCCAAATCTCATGCAGTCAAATATGACTTCAGTGTAAACAAACATGTCAGACAAACAGGAAGAAGCAGTGATGGTTTTTTTGGCCTCTTACTTTTCAAAAAAATACAAAAAAGAAATTCAACCAGTTGCTCCTCAATTTCGGAGGTCCAAGAGACTTTATTTTATTTTCACCGGCACCATGTTTTTTACACACAGCTAGGCTCCTCAGAGCACCCCACACACTCTACAGGATTTTTTATTTGCAAATATAAAACATTATTTACGATCTCTCCTTCCAAGACCTTTGTATCAGACCAGAAAAAATCACTGTTCACTCACCCCATGCCACAGGAAAATCAGACACCGTGGCGTTTGCAGACAGACAATCTGGCCTTTGCTGGCTTCAATTCAAGGGGCAGGTCGGGACAAAAATGGGCCCACTGATCCTGTCTTGTTACCTGCCATTACTTTTATAGTTTTAGCAGTTTTTTTACAGTGTACCAACTTTGGTCCTGTTTATCTTTTCATGTGATTTTTAGGTGAGTGTTTTCAATGTATACCTTTACCACTGTGTAGACAGCCTTTGCATGCATTCTTGCTTTGAGTTTTCATCCATATGTATGGATGTGGAGTATGTGTGCCTTTGCTGTTCAGACATGGGGCTTTACGGATGGCTGCATTTTAAATGGATAAAATGGATGAACTACAGCGTGAGGTTAGAGGTGATGCTCCACCTGCACACCCGACATTTTCAGAAGACATTTCTTTACATTAAACAGAAAGACCAACACCAGGAGGGGGAGCAATACACATATACTGTTGCAGGTTGTTTAGCTTAAAACTCTCCATTCATTCTTCTTTTCATGCATTGCAGGTATAAAGGATGGTAGAAGGTGAAGAGAGGTTTTGACCTGCTCAACATCTGCTCTGTGCAACCTAAGAATAGTAAAAACAATCTGTCATGATGGGATTTAGACAGCTTGTTTTCTTCAGCTCATATTACTTTCCTTTCTTTCAGAGACTACAGGTGTGCTAACCTTTACAAGGTTACAAGTTCTACAAATAAAAACATTAAAATCAACAATCTGAAGATTTAGTTTTATCCCCAAAACGTTTCCTATAAAGACCTTACTGCATCTCTCCGTCTATATCTACTGTTAGTAGACATAGACGTGTCCCACAGGTAAACCCCACTTTTCATCACGAAACCACCTCAGTTAGCCCTTTCTGGTCCCATGGTAGGTGTCCAGCCAAAATCCCTGGCTCCTAGTCCCAAAGGGCCCTGCTGGAGCCCAGAACTGGCACTGGAAATGGCATGTGCTTGCTCACCTGCTTTTGGCCTGGTAGAATAATAATATTAAAAAAAGAAAACAAAACAGAAAACAGAACATTAACATAAAACTACATGTTCCAGATGCACTAAAACACAGTTAGCGGTCATTCCTCCATCATTCATCAGACTCCATCTTCACACAGATGTGTCCCCGCAGGCATTTTTAGGAAATCAGTGAGAGCCAGTAAGGCCATTTTAAAGTCCTCACCATCCTTTCAGCATACATTGTTGTTCTTGAAGGAGCTCCGAGTTTAAGACATTTCATTTCTCTTTCTTATGTCTGTTTACATTTTCATCTTTTCTTCGAGGTGAAATCAATTTGAAAAGGTTAGATGTATTCCTAGAGAGGGTCAGGCATATCTTCAAGTCTCACAGGGGCCAATTTTATACTTTTTTATGGACCAAAAAAGGCTCAAAGCGAGTGTGAAGACAACATCAATCGAGTTTTAGAAGCATCTAATTCTTATTTATCAGACAGTTACAGCAGTGGATGACGAGGAGTTAATAAGATGATTCCCTACAAATAAGTGGCAGGATGTTGGAAGGCTTTATTCATTTATTTATTTTTTTACAGGAATCTTAGCAGCTGAGTCACTTTTGGGAACGAAGCATCATTTTTGTGACTTTCAGAGTTGCGGTTTGGGGTGAAAACGCTTTGAAAAGCCGATTTTAAGGATTATTTTAGAAATTTGTTCTTTAATTTAGTTTCCCTCTCACGTTAAGTTCCCAGAAACAGCAGCTGATTTTCTCAAGACTCTAAACACAATCCCAAAAGAATCAGATACCATGTCAAAGCTTCATTTTCATCTTCTCTCTACTGCAAACGTATTCCTTCCACCAAAACAACACACAGCTGTTTCCTGTTTCTGTCTGGCAGCATCAAAACGCTCAAAACAACCATCAGAGGTGTTTCTGCAGGTTTTAAAAATGCGCACCTGAGTGGAAATTAGTTTATTTTTTGTTACTCTAACGAAGAGGAGAAGGTTTGCTCTCAGAATAACATCTGCTGCATGTATTTCAGTCTGTAGAAAAACTAGAAACACAAAATCTACAGATACTAAATTTTAACACAAACTATTTATTTGTTGCTGCAAAGGAAAAAAAAAAAAACATCCCTTCAACTTTCGTCTCGTTGTGATCATTAGAAACACATGCTCACCTTTGTTCCTTCCTCTTCCTCATCGTGGGTGACCTCCACCACCTGCTAGGCCTCGTCAGTGATGTGTCTGACTGATGCCTGCAGTTAAAGGAGCTGAATCTTCTGCTTTACAACAGGTGGTCAGGCTTATCAGCTGGTTTGATATGAGCCCGGTGTGACACGTATCAAACATGTCTGTATCTTTTTACTAGAAACACTGAAACACACATATCTGCACATGATGACTCATTAAAGTCTTCAGGATACTCTACTCCACTAACTCTCAGACCATCCACACACACACACACACTGGTTTGCTTTGTCTTGCAACCGGTTCATATGTAAGTTTGTCTTCTCTCTAAAGACACATGAGCTAATTTCCTCGTGTCCTCTATTCTCTAAAACAAACACACACACATTTACACACCCAAACTGTATTAAACACACATCGTTTACACCTCAGCCTGAATCATATCCCAGCCAGTCCAGGTCCCTTCTTTACACTGGTTTACAAATGAGCCGTAATTACAGAGTGTTAATGGTGCAGTTAAGAAGTGATGAACAGCACATTTTTCTTTTTTTCTTCTGTTTTTGAGGGGCGCTGGGTGCTTGCAGGGTTCTTTTATAAATGTCAAGAGCAGAGAGCTGATGGCTTCATCAATCCTTTATCCCTGCAAAACACCTGGAGAAGAGGAGAGGGAGAGAAATGGGTAGACAAGGAGGAGGAAGAGGAAGAGGAAGAGTGGAGTGGAGGATCGTCTGAGGGAGACTAAAGAAGAGGTGGAGGAAGGCATCAGCCAGGGGCCAAAAGCTGGAGAATGAGAGGCAGAAATGGAAATGGAAAGGAAGTTCAAGTTTATCTGCACGTTTTCCAGACATTGTCCTGTTTTAACGGGATTTTATACCTGTAATATTCATCCATCCATTTTGTATACCTGCTTATTCCAATGCAGGGTCGCAGGGGGGCGGAGCCTATCCCAGCGGTTACTGGGTGAGAGGAAGGGTACACCTCAACAGGCCAGCAGGCCACAACAAGTCAACCACAGAGAGACAAACACTCACAGTCAGTCCTAAGGAGAATTTAGAGTGACCTGTTCATCAGCGTGTAGGAGGAAGCCGCAGCAAAACCACGTGTACACGGGGAGAACATGCAAACGCCACACAGAAACGCCGCCTGGAGACGGTGGCAAACATATACACACACATCAGTACCGCCATGATATCATCATACACCAGTATTTATTCTGCTTTTTTCATAAATCACCTTCACAACTGCTTAAAACTACCAAACGTTAAATCATTTTAGACTTTTAACCCTTTAAATGCCAGTTTCATTATTAATTATGCATTAAAAACATAAAAACATATGAAATATTTTCTATTAAATAAATATTTCAGGGATGGGGTTTTGGTGATAAGAAACTGAAGAGACACTGGATTTTTTTTAAAAAATTGTATAAAAAGAAGAGTTGTTGCTAAAAAAGAAAAAAAAAGTTGAGAAAATGGACAAAAATGTCCAATGAAGGGCACAAGGGTTAAAACAGAGCTCAGCTCTCTCCCTGTAATCGGCTGTCAGTTTTTATCTGTTTTCTGCATTTAAGAAGCAAGCTCTTTTTTCACATGCACACACACAGTTTAAGCCAGCAGTGGTCACATCAACTTATGCTGACATGGACCACAGCATCTGCTCGGCAGCTCCACTATGACACTGATTTGCACTTAAATGAGTGGATTTAAGTGCTGTGGACCATTACCACTCGGCTCTGTGTGATCCCAGTGTCTTTATCCTGCATTACACTGAGGAGGATGAGAAGGGAGATGAGAGAAGGAGTACAGGCACAAGAGGAGAGAGAGGATGGAGGAGAAAGTCAGAATTACACAGACAGCAACATGAGAGGGGAAGGGGAACACTGGGAAAAACAGGCATATCGAGAAGGAATGGATAGATGGATCAGTAATAAGAAAGAGATGGAATTGAGAGGAAGATGTTAAAAGAGAGATGAGTGAAAAAGGGTACAGCGATGGAGGATTTCATCACCAGAGAGAAAAAAAATGGGGAGGGCAGATGTCAGATTGTCAGACAATGGTTTCCCTGAGGACTCTACAAAGGGATTAAATAAGTATTTCTATTCTATTCTATTCTGTTAAAGTAGTCAGGTGTTTGTTACCAGAGTATTTATCCCTCCGCCATGTTTCACGTTCTCCCACCAATTTCTACAGATCTGACCACAACATGAAACAGAGTTAATCTTCAAACAGACAGTCTGGCCATGTTCATGAGTTTAACCCAGTTTTACCCAGTAATGAGTCGGACTTAATAAAAGAGGTCATATTATCAGAAAGATTTGTTTTCTGGTGTTTCTACATTTACTAAGACGCACGAACTGGGAAGTGAAAAGCATCGAACTAATTCCAAACATCGTTGTGGGGTTGCATGTGTTTGTGAGTTCCGAAAAGTAATTGTTTGGACTCTGAATTCAGATATCTGCTTTCCCTTTGCTGTGATGGTGTAACAAGGCCGTGGCGTTCTCCGAGTCCCCCACATTTTCTTCCTGCTCTGCTTGGGCGTGCATGTGACATGCCAAATGTTGTTTGAATAAGTAGACCCCTACCATAAAGGTTTGACCAGCCAAAATAATACTCCAATACTAAAGAAGGAGTTTAGGATTTCAAGCTTGTTTTCAGTACGAGGCTGTAGGTGCCTGAGAAAGTGCAGCTAATGCATTTTTCAGTCAGGAAATCTTACAGTTTCGTCTTTTTCACAGGAGACTTATTATCTTAGTCAGATGACAGACTCCTCACAGAAAGACCTCAGCCAAGATTTTGTCCATGAACCTTCCTACTAAGAGGCATCAGTGATACCAACCACATAATTGATTCCCGGACTAAAATACAGTTTATACTTTGATTTTTACATGTGCTCTTATATCAGATGTGATCACCGGTTTCCAGTTGAAACTGCTAAAGGCAGTCCCAGTTTCCATGCAGTCTGGGGAAAAACAAGGATCTTTCTCAGATGAAAAGCTTGAAGTAGCTCAATGTTTTTTATTCAGAGAGTAAACAGTTTGGTTTAAAGACAGATCAAGGAAAGTCTCAGATGAAGGAAAATGCATGGTAATCAGAGATCAGCTGTTCTAAAAATCCACTGATGAGCAGCAGCAGGTCTCTGAAGCTGCAGGGAAACTTCTCCATCAGGATCCTCAAGAGGCTGCAGGTTTACATAAAACTGTACCTGAACCTCTGTTAACCAATGATCACCCAGAGAAACATTTGCAATGGCTCAGAAATACATAAAGACTCATTTTCCAACAGTTTCATTTACCAGTAATTGCTGTGCTGTGGAGGTAGAGTAATGTTATAGACTTGACTAATGGGGAGTGAGATGGTAAAGCCCTTTGTGATGGTCTCTGATAAACCGGTCCAGTTCCTAACAGAGCGTTTCCTGCTATGGTATAAACACGACGCACCATCCCATGATGCAGGAATACCAGCAGGATCTTTGGCTGCTATGGGTATAAAGGCTAATGGTGTGGCCACCATCATCCCGTGACTTCAACCCTACTGAGAACTTGTGGCATGTTCTGTAAAGAAAGATCTATGAGGTTGGAGGGCAATAGACTTTCGAACAGCGAATTTGGTATGAAATTGTGTTCTCCTCAATGAGATCCAGGCAGAAACTATCCATGGAATTCCAGGTTCAATGATGAGAGAGTTAAAAAGGATCTGGATCTGAATAAAATGGCTTTTGATTAGATTTTTTGTTGCTGCAATGGACTAGCAACCTGTGGACAGTCTACCATGCACCAAAACCATTATCAGACTGTTTTGGGACCTTTCTAAAAATTAAACCATACAAGTTCCCACTCCATTACGAAAATCCTTAACTTTTACAGCTGATTGAAGGCCCCTTTGTTAACATATGGGGAATAAACACAGAAGTCAAATTTCTGATGCAAATTTCCCTTTCCTTTGCAGAAGATTGGATCTAATGAAAAAAAAAATGTCCATTTGGTCAATATTTTGCAGGACTACAGACAGAATCACCACAAAGATTCAGTAAATCTGTCAGTTTGTTCTTATGTATCCTCTTCATCCCACATTCTGGATCCGATTCTACATCCTGTCTGGCTGTTGGAAAATGACTTTAGGCCTATTTATGCTCCCTTACATATGTAAATAGCAAAGTCCATTTCAAATGTTGTAATACGTCACTGTACTCATACTTTCACGTGTCTTTTGGTGGTTGTTAAGACAACTCCTCCACTAGGTGGAAGTGCTGCATTCAGAGTTCCCTCCCACGAGCCAATGTCAGTTTCAGATACCGCTTGGCAGCGCTATGCATCACTCAGTACTGCCTCAGTACTCAGGGCTGCTCAGTACTGCCCCTGTGGTTTCCAGTGGTCATGCCTTCTCTTCTGCGCCAAGCGATGGATTGCCAACCTCCCTAAAAACGGACCAAATTACGAGCATAGCTGGTTGGTAAAAGGGCTTTTCGTGGTGTGTTCAAGTGTTATGTTGTTGTTTGCTCAGATGCTGGTGACACAATGAGTCCCAGCAGGGGGCATTACATCAGCGCTGCTCCTTTATGTCAGTTTGATGTGGAAGACACCTAAAAGAGGATTGCTAAGTGAAAATTACATAACTTTATGAGTTTGAGGAAAGTACCAATATGTGATCTAAGGTAGGAACATGGCAGCATATGACCTACAGCTGAGGTCACAAACAGTTTCCCCCTGAATGTTTAAAACGTCACCCTTTTGAAAATGAATTTCAGGTCTTGCTTCCGGAGTTGGGAGTTGAAAAGTCCAATTTCATTGTTCAGTGAAACACAATTTTCTGCATTTTAATGCTAAGCAGCACTGCAGTGACTCTTCTCAAGGGATGTGCTGAGAGTTCAGTCTGGAGATCTAGTTGTAGGTTCTCACTAATCACTTTTTAGTAGCCCTGCTGTTCATCAGTGGGCTTCTTTTCTTTGTCCGCACCTTTAGAAGTGTAGTTTAGTGTAACTCTTATAACAGAGTAGATATTTAGAGCAGATAGGTTGTAAAACTAATGAAGGGTTCCTGCCAGTGTTTGTATAGGTGCAGTTTATTTGACAGCGTACATTCAATGCGTACTGGTGGTGTTTGTAAAGATGTTATTATGTACAAACACATGTGTCTAATAGTTATGATTTATCATTAAACTGCTTTTCAGAGCTTTGGCTCATGTTTGGGTCCACTGTTCACCATGATGAATACATGAGTAATGCATGAACATTGAATAGGTAGTTTTGTTCTAAATTAAAATTATGAACATTGTGGAATTAATGAAAATGGTTTAGAAAAAAATATATGCTGTGTAGCTGCAACTGTGTTTAATGCCTTTGTCTTTATATTTGTACTCATTTGTTTGTGCTTCTTCTCAGCATCAACCATTTATCCATCATATGGTTATTTATTCACAAAAATGGCTTTATCATAATAATATTCCTATACTTGTCACAGGCTAGCAGCAGCAGGCAGGCAGAGAGCAGCAGGGTGGCAAACTTTTCACCCAAGTGGAAAAATCTGAGTTTACACAACAGCAAGGTGGACAAATTAAAGATGTTTTTCTTTTTTGTGTTTGTTTCTTTATCTGTAGGAGAATTCATTACCTGACAGAGGAGAGCGAGCTGAGCACTGTCAGCCAAGAATAATGACTTGTCTAACTGATAGGGAAACACATTTTCACACAAACACACACACCAGGGTTTCTTACAAATCACAAGCATTTTCAGAATTGAACACAAGATGCACTGCAGTACATTCGCTTGCTTTTTTTACACACATTCACACATACACTATACACCAGTTTATAAACCTAGACCTTGAAGTCCCTCTGGATCTTAGTTTTTTTGCTCTCCACCAACTTTGGAAGCATCTCACACTTTCTCATTAAACTTCCAACGCATATTTGGTACCAGTGTTCCTCTACACTATCTCAGTCACTCGGTTATGGTGATCCACATATGCCTTACACCCTGCTACCATGTTCTGGATCTCAGAGGTTTCTGGTCTCACCTTGCACCCTAATGTGGTCAACCAAGGTCTCTCTTGGTCTTAAGAAAGGAGGAGTCTGATCTAATGCTGCCATAATGATTGCTTCTGTGGTGGTTTTCAGGCTATTTTTCTGGTCACTATAAGGCCTTTCACACAGGAATGGTTCTGGTTCTTTTACTTTTTCTGGCAATAGCTCCATTTTTGAGTCTCAGAACCTTCGTGCGTTCTTACAAACCAGCCTCGATCACACTACTTGGAAGAAAACACCAACAGCTTGGAGATTTGTTCCTGAGATTGATGGTTATGTCATCAGAATCCATGTCTGAAGTCATTCTACCATCTATATCTGGAAGACTAGATAGAGGAGGCGGAGCTTGTTCTGCTTCTTCGATTGTAGCTGCTGCAGTGGCTTCCAGCAGCTGCAAAGATGGACATGTGACAGCTCCACTTTACAGTGTTTGTTTGAAACATAGTAAACAGTGGTTTGGGGTTGGGATTTTACAAAGTCAACTTTTGTGTTTAAAAGTCGATGTGTTATGTGTCAATGCGATTAACAATAAACACCACACGGCTCTTCTAGTTCAAGCAGAGTCCCGTGTCTGCCTCACCACTGCTGGTAAAGTAATAACTGATAACTGGCAGGGCATACGGGTGCTCGTCATATAATTAGAATATCATGAAAAAGTTGCTCTATTTTAGTAATTCCATTCAAAAAGTGAAACTTGTATAATGTAGACATTCATTCCTCACAGACTGACATCTTTCAAATGTTTATTTTGTTTTAATTTTGATGATTATAACTGACAACTAATGAAAACCCCAAATTGAGTATCAATTAGTTACATTTTCTAATTAGTGCACCAACGTCAACACCACACAATGGCGGCTCGAGCACCAAACATTAGCACACCAGCTAATCCTTTGGCTTCTCCTCGGTTAGCACACCAACAAACCGCCTTGACTTCCTGCCTGCACACCAGCTCGCGAGGAATGGAGGATAAAACTCTTCACCCCAGAGGTCTCAGAGACTCCGGGGCCCATCCCTGTCATTGTGGGAATAAGATATGGAGCAGAGACCCACAGCATGTCTGCTCAAGCTGCCTCGGGCTAGCCATGAACATCCCCGGCTCATGTCAACATTGTTCGGCATTCAACATTAAAAGTCTCTGCAGACAGGCTAGGCTGTGTGGCCGAGCTGGGCCTGTCTGGACAGGACTTCCATCTTACCTCTAGACGCCTCCATGTCCTGCCGTCATAACGGAGAAATGACAGATGAACTAAGCTTGTAATGCTAAAATATTAATGCCGTCAACGCATTATTTTTGGCAGTCCTAGTATTTATTTGTGTATATGTGTGTATAAATATGTATTTCATAATGTGTATGTGTATATATATATATATATATATATATGAGATGTATAAATATGTATGACACACAAATCTAATTATAGTGATGTGTAACACATATAAACTCTGGCAATCATAGCAGCTTGTCTTTGTCTGTAATAACCTGTCTGCACTTCAATCCAGAGGAAATCAGCTGGAATGTGAAATTGAAAACAAACAGTCATTTTAGATAATGGATCTTCTCCTTCAGCCAGTGTCTCCCACCATCTTTGAAGCCAACAGATTGTCCTCAGATTTTATCCAGATATACAGTATTGCTTATGTTTCCTAAATCCCTATCTAATAGACAACTCATACATAATCAGACACACTCAAAAGCCGGAAGCAGCAGTACCTCCCAGTTATTCTGCACATACAAAGAGGTGACAGACAAAGCCACAACCCTCCTAGAACTTTTCTCCTACATTTATGATGGGGGGCAGGTTCTTTTCACTTTATGTTCCCTAGTGCATGGGGAGCCGGGTTTTTGTTGATTTTACAGTGTGTCATTGATTATTGCAAAGCAAATGATAATTGTAAATGGAAGTTGTGTTCTTTTTCCATCTTCAGTTTTTCAAGCAATATATCCTCACGTGAAAATTACTAAACACAGACTTTAGAAAACGTAACATAAAAGAAAATATCTAAAGGCTGGCACACATTACAGGATTCTTCAACCTTCACAGATTTAGAGACCCCACACTGATGATAACAAAAGACAAATCGCACAAGATTACTGTCTTCTGATCTTTTAGTGTGTGGTGTGCACTACGGAGCACACCACACACTAACTGATTCCTCAGCAGAGAATCAGAAACAAACAACCGTTCATACTCACCCCTAGAGCCAACTTTGAATCACTGATTAATGTAACACTGATTAACAGAGAGATTCCACCCATGCACAAGGAGAACCTCCAAGTTCCACACAGAAAAGAACAAGCCAAGAAATAAGAACCTTTTAAGCATGAAGCATCAGTGCTGATAGCATCCCTACAGTAGAGTAGTAAAACCAGTTTTTAGATTTCTTCGCATTTCGAAAGGAATAGGGGAAAATTGCACCCGAGGTTTCCATCGATGAGCTCATATAACAGACAGACGAGTTACCTTCCACCTTCCATCTGTAAGATCAAATTAAAAAGTACAGTGGAGTAAAAATTTAAATTAATTCTTAAAGTGTAACTCCACCCAATGCCGAATTTGAAAAATGCCTGGGTTGGGGTGGGAGGTGTGGTGGGATCAGTGGGCGGAGAGTGGGCGGGGCAGGATACACAGGCAGAAATGATTGACAGACAGCAGCTCAGCTCACTGGCAAGATGCAAGGCGAGATTCACCAAGCAGCTACGCCACAGAGCGTCTTTGAAGTGA
>CM047994.1:27866270-27881319 GCA_026261665.1 Melanotaenia duboulayi | reverse complement strand
AACATGGAACCAGCGGGAGTCTGAAAAAGCTGGGTCAGAAAGTGAATAAGTGGGGATCATTAAAATCTGCTGAATAACAATATTTCAAAGCATATATGTGTAGTAATGCAACAAAAGCTACTTACTGGGCCACACCTTCATTATCCAATCAGCGTTGGTAGTTCTTTAGTGGTCCTCATGGAAAATATGTTGGGAACCAGTGGTTAGAATGAACCTCCACCTGGTCTCAGACTGAGTTCTGGAGAGTCCCCACAAACAGTGTTATCTTTCTGCCACTACTCCCACATGAAACTTCACTTCACCGCTATATAATGGTGCTCTAATAAGAAGATCTTCTATCTTCTGCTACTGGAAGCTCACAACCATTTAGGTTGAAGAAATATGGCTAATGTTTAGATATATATATATCTATATATATCTATATATATATCGTGGTAATGTAGTTCTGAATCGCTCTTTGGGATGCAGATAATGTTGCAGTGTTAGCATATGGCTACATAGCTATTGGAGACTTACATGACCAGAACACACACAGGCTGGCTGTGAGTGTGATTAATGATGGCGGCAGGAGAGGAGCTCTCAGCCAGATGTCACATGACATCTGACGATGTTTCTGCCTCTGTCTCATCTTCATATCTCTGTTCCTCTCTAACTCTCCCGCTCATCATTGAGGTTTTCTGTTTCTGGTGACATCGACTCATCAGACTCTGTAACTAAAGCTGAATTAAACACCTAGCGTTTTCTCTCTCTTTCTCTGTTTCTGCCTCTCTTCCAGTGATGAATAAAGGTCAGTGTGTGACTAAGTATTACCGTTGGATTCAGAAGAACGGTGGTTACATCTGGATCCAGTCCAGTGCCACCATTGCCATCAATGCTAAGAATTCCAGTGAGAAGAACATCATCTGGGTCAACTATGTTCTCAGGTTAGAGATAAACTCAGTTAAGTCATGTCAAGACGTTCACATGCGCATTCCAGCTCATTCTGAGAGGGAGAATGTTTCTTTCATCTCTTATCAATGTTACACATGTAACCAACAAATGTGTTGCTTCGCAGTAATCCAGAGTATAAAGACACGCCCATGGACATTGCTCAGCTGCCAAACCTGCCAGAGAAAACGTCAGAGTCCTCAGAAACCTCAGACTCTGAGTCGGAGTCGAAAGAAAACTCAGGTACGTATGAAAGGAAGAAAAGCATCTGGATGTTATTAAAAGAAAACCATATATCAGAATATTTGTAAGAAATAGAGATGGAAGAAAAAGAAAGTGAAGAGACCACTGAAATATACAGAAAGAAAAATAATGAAAACAAGAACAATTCTCTGAGTATGTCATTTCTCATCTCGCTTTATATAATTTACAGGTGAAGGGTTATAGATTCCAGAAAACTAGTTCCAGGGTGATGTTCAGCATCGTGTATTATCCCCTCTTCTTTTAAAGGTGTCATCACCTGATCTTTTCATGTGTCCACTGTCCTCTGTCCTCTAAGTGTTCTGACCCTTTGCTCATACCACCACTTTGTACAAGTTTTTGACTAATGCTAATGAGGTGCGCGCTGATTGGCCGCAGGGAGGCCAGAGTTGGAGGGGGGAGCTGGCAATGCATGCACAGTACGTCCAACTCCAAAACATCAACCGCTTAGTGATGGTGAACAAACCTGACCGAGCAACAGTTTACAGAATTCAGCCATTTATGTTTGAACCAGACTCCGAGCCTGAGAGTGAAGATACCGAGATGGTGGAAGAAGCACRTTTAAACCAAATGTTTTCAAAAATTTACGTGTTACAGCACTTCACCCCACTTATACAAAAGAAAACAYGGGGCTCATTTGTACATTGCAGAGGGTTACACTTTTAGGCTCTGCCCTTAGCATTAGCATTAGCATTAGCATTAGCTGCGTCAGCAGTAAAGCATGACTTTATATCATTATATCATTCCACACCTAAAGCATGACTTTAGACGTGGAAGAGGGGCTGGATTATTCAAATAGCCTCCTATGATGACGAAATCACAGGAGCAAATTAAAATCACGTTTGCGAGAGTTTCCCCTTGTTGGTGATTCTGCTGTGAACAAAGGGCCCAGATGGAAAAACTCGACCTTCTTCAAAAGAAAGACTTTCAGGGAAGTTAAACCAATACACGTTTTAACTTGAAAAAGTGCAGTTTCCAGGTGATTCCTCCTCCTCCTCCTTTAACAACTGTCTGGAAACATCTGGGAAGTGAGGAGACCAGTTGCTGGAGTTTTAGGAGAGGAATGTTGTCCCATTCTGGTCTGATGCAGGATTCTAGCTGCTCTACAGTCCTGGACCTTGGTTGCTGGATTTCTGCTTCCATGATGCTCCAGATGTTGTGTACTGGTGAAAGGTCTGGACTGCAGGCAGGCCAGTTCAGCAGCCGGACTCTTTCCAGCCTCTTGTTGCTCCTGTTCCATTTTTTTCAGACGTGTTGCTGCATCAGGTTCACTATCAGCTCATATTTTCCATCAGATGGGGAAACGTCTCAGTTTCATCATCTGACCTGTTGTTTATCTTCTACTGGGAATAAAATATGAGTTGAAGAGAATGAAGAGAAAACATTTTGTTTTCATGAACATTTTATGCAGCATCCCAACTTTTTATGGAATATGTAATCTGTAGGATGTTTTAGAAGTACCTGCTCTAATGTTGTTAGTGAAATACTCAGCAGTAAGAATGCAGCCTGAAAAAGAGAAGGCAGAGATACTTTATCAGTTGGTGCCAGTGTGCAGTCTGTGCCAGGATGGTCATGAATGCCAACAGCTGCAGGGATGAGGCGTTCACTGGCAGAGCTGCCTGCTGCCAGTAAGTGACAAAATGATAAAATGTGGTATAACTGCACAACACCACAAAAAGACCCCAAAATGCCTCCAAACCTCAAAAAACTGACTTCAGTGATGCATTGTTGCCTCAAGTCAACAGTGTACATCTGGCTTTGTACATTTACACTCAGCACATAGAAAATGCACCAAAACAGCACAAAGAGAAGCAAAGCGTACCGTGGCACAGGCCTCTGCTGCACAGGAACCTGATTTTATATCCAGTGTGATCATTAGTCCTGAAGAATATTGGAAATCATGTCAATATTTTTGGCATGTCAGATTAAATTTTATGACTGAATACATGCTAAACATTTTAGGTTTTTCTGTGTAAATCTTTTTCTCAGCAAAAATTCAAATCTGCCTGAATTATGTTTGTAAAAAAGACGTTTTGTAGATTATTGTATCTTATATTTACATTATATCATAATTTTAAGTAAAACAGTCACATTTTCCTACTGAATCATTTAACTACAGGGGGCAGAGTTTCACTAGCTACCCTGAACATTTTCTGTAGAGGTAAAGCCCTCCATCTGTCCTGGTTCTAGACCAGATCACCAGATCGTCATCATGTTGGAAATGTGATGCTTTTCTTTACACACTCATCTTTCTACATTTCATTTATTTATTTAGTTAACTTTATTAATCCTAGCTGGGGAATTTCATCTCTGCATTTAACCCATCCTAGGAGCTGCCAGGCCAGATTTTGGGAGTAGTTGGGGGCTGAGGGCCTTGCTCAGCGGCCCACACTGCGACTGGAAACCAGGTCCTCCAGATCCACGTCCATCTCTGTAACCACTAAGCTACCATTCCCCCTGTTAGACTCAGTTTTGTCAACTGAACTCATTCCTTCAAGCCTTTTCTTTCAAACATTGCTGATGAAACATGCAGTGTATTGCTACTAAGTCACCCTACAGATGATCAAAACCATTTCCAGAACCAGAAATATAAAACACTTACTAGCATAAAATCTCCCCGGAGCATCTGCAGCAAGTCCCCATGAGTCTAAGTTCAGACATTATAACGTCCATATTCATGTTGAGCACAATTATCTTGAATCCCGCAGCCTTTGTTGGCATGCTGAGAGTCCATGCCAGCTGCTATTGTTGCTGGAGGACAGTTATTCTGGCACAGTGTTGGCTGTAAACCGATGCCAGCCTCTGAGAGTGGCAACCAGCATCACCCACATGTTCTAAAATGAGACGACTGTCTCTGCACTGATCACATCCGTCAAGTATGACATCTTTCCAGAGAGAAAATGAGTAAAGGTTTCCATTTTCTTTTGTTTCTTCAGTGAGACATGATATTAGTAACAGAAAAACTTACATGACAGCACACGCTTGAGTCAGTGCATTCTGCCATCCTCAGTCTCACTGTAGGTTAGAAATTAAGCTCTTTCAGTCTCATTTAGCCTCTTTTTTGCAGATGAGTCATGTATTCCATAATTTTGATTGACCTTTAAAGGTCAGATTAGAATAATGGGTAAAATTAAATAGCTCTCATGTGTAAGCATGGTTTAGTTTGCAGCTTTAAACTTCACGATAATATAAATTTGCCACAGATTTTCAGACTTTCAGTCATACTCTTACTGAGGTGTTTCTTACAGACAAAAGGTGCGTGAATCCCTCAGGTTGTGTGCAGCGTAGAGTAATACCCCCCCCTGCTGTCAGTCACAGCAGTGTGTAGGATGGTTGAAGGAGGCGAACACCTAAACTTTCCCTTGTTGTGGCTGGAACGGTGGAAACTAATCTGACATGTAAGACATGATGCCAGAGAAGCAAATAACCAGATTATGATTTAACAGTTGCTGCAGCTATAAACATCTTTTTAATTTTTTTAATTAAACTTTTTAAATCAATTTGTTCTTATTTATTGTCTTTCTTTGTGAAGCATGTTGTGGTTTTTAACTTGATCGGTGCTATATAATTAAAATATTACTTACTTTTCTTAACATGGGAACAAAATCCATCACTCCTCCAAATTAGGGAACACTTACATGAAAGCAGCCATCATAGCATGTCCAGTATTACTAACACAGATGCCCCATGAGCCTCAAATGGCTACAGAGGTAGAAAACATAACTAATTAACTAACTAGTTACTCTCCTGATTTTACTTCACAGACCAGTCAAATACTTATTTTCTGTTAAATGAATTAAATTTTCCTTCAGGGCTGTAAAAAATGAAGCTGGTATCACTTTTGTTTAAGTTTCTGTTTAAAACCTCAACATTTTATTAAACGTCTTGCTGACGGTTTAACAGAGAGCACCTCCGTGTGTGGTTGTGTAAGCACACATTATCTAGGAGTATTTACAAAACTTCACCCCCTTGGCATTTTTCCTGGTGTCCTTGTGTTACATCCTGTAATTTATTCTATTACTGAATAATTTATCAAGATTCAGCTGGATCTCACAAAAAGAACCAAATCTGTGAAATGAAATGAAAAAAGAAATCAAGAGGCATCACCAGATTATCACCATAAGGAACAAGGAACTCTCCAAGTTGAGTTTTAAAAAATATCTGAGACCTTCATTAAATCCATAATCACAGAATGGAAAGAGCTTGGCTTAGCTGGGCTTAAACAACTTTTATAGAAACTAATAAAAAACACATTTAACTTTGGAGACTCCACAAATGTCAAAACATCCTCTGGTCAGATGAGACTATAAATTGTGTCTGGAACAGTTCTACACCTCTCACCATCCCATGAACACCAGCTGAAAGTGAAGCACGGTGGTGGCAGCATCATAATCTGTGGTGTGCTGGTTTGAGCCTCGGCTGGGGTGTTTGAACCTGGGGGGCGTGGCCTTTCTGTGTTCTCCCCGTGTATGCGTGGGTTCTGTCCGGGTTCTCCGGCTTCCTCCCACCATTCAAAGACATGATGTTAGGGTAATTGGTCACTCTTAATTCTCCGTAAGTGTGAGTGTGAATGGTTGTTTGTCTCTCTGTGTTGGCCCTGCGATGGACTGGTGACCTGTCCGGGTGTACCTGCCTCTCACCTGCTAAATGCTGTGATAGACTCCGGCTTCCCTGAGACCTGTAATGGACAGAGGTTCAGATAAAGCATGAATAAAAAATAAAAACATTGGGACTGCACAACTGGTCAGAATTGATGGTACAGGGACGTGAGACTGGGATGGAGGGTGACTTCATGTTTTTAATGCATTTTTTGTTTGTATTACAGTAACAAATATTTCGTGTCATCAACTTTGTTTTCATGTTGTGCAAATCGAATGAGAAAAACTCCCAAATATCCATTTTAATTCCAGGTTTTAAGATTTAATTTAATTTTAACAGAAACAATAAAAACTGCCAGGATCATTTTAAAATACCCTAAATAAAAAATTCCAGTTTTAAAAAAAGTGGAACGCTCTGCAAAATGTAGATACGAATGAAAAGAAATGATTTATAGGGCCAATATTTTATCCACAACTGTGAAGCATTATAAAAACTAGATTATTAACATTGCTCAAAATACTTGTGACAGGGGTCACAAAAGGCTGGATGTAAGCTAAAGAAACATGTTGACAATCATCATTTCCACAGTTTATCTGTATATTTCTGAAAGTAATTTTGGGGTACAGAGGTCCAAAAAAATCTGCTACCATTGGAGGAAGTTCCAGGTCTGTTTGGTGAAGGGGGAATTTTGTGTGTATTATGGTTTTGAGTTTGTTATATTCTAAGAATCTGTTGCTGTTAATCCCATATTGTGATGAGAGTGTGTTAAAAGTTAAAATTTAGCATATTTTTGTTTAGTAGAATATCAGGATTGTTCCAGATGGGTGTTTACATGGTATTATTGAGGAGTTGTTTTTTTTTTTTTTGAGAAATTCCCTCCAGGCTGTCAGAGAAGTGCTGATGTTGACATCGTTGAAGCACTTTAGCTTTTTTACACTTGAGCTGAATAAAAGAAGATCAAAAATTTCCAAATTGTCACAAAATGTTTGTTCTATGTCTATCTATCTATCAAACGTTGTTTAGATAAGCACAAAAAGAAAAGAAATTAGTCTTTGGTGTGGGAATTGTAAATGTGCCTCATGGCAATAAATCGTATACTGTTGGAAAGTCTTTTTATTTCCCTTTTAAGTGGAGCCACACTTGTAAGCATTTCCCTCCCTGGAAAACCAAGGTTTCTTGTCACTGGAGGAAATCTCAATGCAGAGAGATGAAATTCTGCAACCAGTAGTGATCCTATATAGTCCCAGTCTGGCACTGAACTGACATTCAAGATGGCAACGCTGCCCCCCACAGAGCGGGTTTTATCAGAGACTACCTCCACAATCTGGTAGCAGAGAGGATGGACCTCAATTATCCAGTCCAATAAATGACAAAAAATAAGAGTCAACAGGAGAATCAGCTGTTTGGTATTAGCAGGGAAGATTTGGCAAGAACCAAACTCACATGGTGAAGTCTGCTGCTCATCCCACAAATGCAGTTTCCTCACCAATGTGGCTCCATTTACAAGGGCCACAACATAGAAACAATACACCACACACTCGGTTACTGACTTGCATTTAAAAGTAATTCAACTCTTTTGTCTTTCAGACAATGAGAACGCCATGGCTGAGGGAAAGCCGGGTCACCAAACAGAACATAGCGAGAACCCAGAGAAAGAAAGCAAACGTCAGCAGCAGCCCGGCCAATCACATTGCTCCTCCAAACAGGAAATGAAACGCCAAGAAGAAGAAGATAGCTCAAGTAACCCAGAAAGTCAGGACAGCGATGACAGTCTGGAACCCTCAGATGGAGAGCAGGAACGTGATCAGGAGACGGAGGCCAGGGAAGGGGAAGGGGAAGGAGGTAGACTGGGAAGATTAGCTGGACTGGGAGGATTAGAGGGTTTAAGTGCTATTAGTGGACTGGGTAATTTGGGTGGACTTCATATTAAAGTAGAGCACTATGGAGAAGGAGAAGAAGTACAGCTGCACAACTCACAAACATCCTCATCTGAGGAAGAGGAAGAAGAGGTGGATGAGGATGATGAAGAGGATGGAAGAGTGCAAAGTAATAATGATGCTGGTCTTGGTAGTAGGTTCCAGAAGAGGAGGAAGAGGAGGAAAGTGCAAAAATGGGATGGGTTACGAAGCAGGAGGCTCTGTGTATCCACAAGTCCACCCAGCCCTGCAGCGAGAGGAGATACCACACCACATGGTGAGCCATCAGGGACCACATCGGTCACACCTCCACACCTCCTGACCTCCACTGGCTCCCCAAACAGCACAAGTGCAACATCCTCAGTTCTTAAGATCAAGACTGAGATGGCCGAACCCATCAACTTTGACAACGATAGCAGCATTTGGAACTATCCTCCCAACAGAGAGATCTCAAGAAACGAGTCTCCGTACAGCATGACCTCCAAGCCGGCTGCTCCAGGGAGTCATGAGACCTTCCCTTCACCGCAGGGAGGCTCTCTCCAGGTTGTCATTCCTGACTCTGTCCTCACCCCTCCTGGAACTGAGGGAGGAGTAGGAGGAGTGAGGAAGCCTCCTTACAACGGAAGCTCAGCCCCGTCTTCTACTTCCAGTTTAGCTCCTCCTTCTAACACCTCCTCTGCTGACCCACTGTCTCCTCCTCTCTCTGCATCCCCACGGGACAAGCAACAAGGCACTCCCACCACCTCCTCTTCCTCTTCATCCTCATCAAACTCTTCCTCCTCGCTGCTGTACTCTGGTGACATTGAAGCACTTCAGCGTTTGCAGGCTGGGAATGTGGTCCTCCCGCTGGTTCACCGGGTCACAGGGACTTTAACCTCCACAAACACGACTGCCCCACGTGTCTACACCACCGGCACCATCAGGTACGCTCCAGCAGACGTTACTCTGGCCATGGCACAAGGTAATCTCCTTCCCAACGCTGCCATGAACTTTGTTGATGGTTCAGGTTTTGGTCTAGACCCTAAAACGCCAATGGAGATGCTCTACCATCACGTCCACAGGCTCAACATGTCTGCCGCAGCAGCCGCCGGCCCATTCGTAGGATCTCCAGCACCTGCAGGCGGTAACGCCGCCCTGGGAGGCCAGATGCCAACTACAGCCAACGTTTTCACCACAGCGGAGGGACTCTTCTCTACGCTACCGTTCCCAGTGTACAGCAACGGGATCCACACCTCACAGACGGCTCTGGAGAGGAAGGAAGACTAGTGCAAAACATCTCCGACCGCGTTACTGTGTTTCAAGAATCAACCACCGCACCAGTCAAAGACTCCTTAGTAAAAGTTATGAACTTTATGATGTTTTATCAACACGGTGTAGCACTGTGTTTACAGGAATGGAGAAAGGACAGGAAGTGATGACAGATGTACTCTAGCACTTTGAATTTGAGCAACTGAGCTTGTGTAATAGACCTGAACGACCCTCAGACATGACCCTCTTTTCTATCTTTTTTGTTATTATCCTCTCCTCTCCCGTCTCCCACTTTGCTTCCATTTCTTCTGATCAGCAGCTTTTTCACTTGAACAGATGAAAACAAACTATTCTTTATGTAAAGAATTCCTTTTTGCCTACAGAGAATTCATATTGCCTACGGATTCCACAGGAACCTGAAGGGGATCATTTTTATTGTGTGACTTCTTTGTGTTGAATCTTGGGGAAGACGCTGATTGTGTCTGTTTTAAGGAGGACGGTACCGGGATTTTTATCTAAAAGAAAATTCTAATTGCCGCTCAGCCTCATCCGCCTTGATGTGATCAAGGCTTGAAAGGAGCATCTTTAAATGGACAGGAGGGGGCGCTGTTTTGTCTCGCAATGTTCCCAGAGATAATCTTTTGGGGGGAAAAAGGGTTTTGAGAATGTTTCTTGATGAGGGAATTGTAAAATCAATTAATGTTTTTTTTTTCTTTTTTTTTTTTTTTTTTGTTTGTGTCTTTTTTATAAAATAATGTAGCTCAGATTTAACTTCCAAGTCAAGCATTAAGAAGAAGAAAAAAAAAGCAATTTCCACCGGGTAATGACCTGTGAATAATCGAATGTTACTACAAGTTTCCTCTTTTATCTGAGGGGTTTACATACAGGTCTCACACCAAACATAACCTCCTGTGCGTCTTTTCCCATCGCAGTCTATCGATTGCTCTTATCTTTCATCCTGTTTAACTGACATCTAATCTTTCAGGCCACATTTCCGTCAGTTCTACAGATTCATGGTGCTAGCAACTTTCCAGTAACCCTGATTCAGCTGGCTGATGTGGGTGCTGCAAACTGAGCCCCCAGCTTCTTCATACACTCAGCGCTGTTCCTTTGTTTTGGAGGAGAAATTATATTAAAGTTGGTCTCTAGTTTGTTTGAAGATTTTTCCCCTGATTTTCAGTTTTTAAGACAGCCAGAACTTCCTAGTCATGGCTGTCATTTCTTTGTGGACCAATCTGACTGGATATCAACATGGAGTTGATGGATAGATTTTGCTCTTTGTTCATTTTTACTTTTATTCCAACGTGATTATTTAATGATTGTCAGTAAGACTGAGACTGAACAACGAGTGTTGCTAACTTGAGAAACCTCCTCGGGCTCTTGTTTGATGGCTGTCTTGTTTCTGTCCTTTACTTGTTTTTCTTTTTTTTCCTTCTCCTCCAACTTTTCTTCTTAAACCAGAATTGCTTCCACATCACTTTCCTCCGCAACCCACCTTCCTCTATCTCATCGCCTGACCCTGTGATATAAAACCACATATCAACAAGGAGATTGTAATAAAAACATGCATTTTCAATCAATCTATCAAACAATCAATCAAATGCCTACAAGGAAAAATGTATGACTTTTTTAAGGAACAAAAAAGGGGAAAAATCCATTCCTAAAAGCAGCGTTGTCCTTGTTGTCGTCCTTGTTTTGTTGTTTTTTTCTTATTGTCTCTGTTGCCAAAAAAACTGTGGTAATCTTATATGTTGGGTGTTTTAAAAGCACTGTGATTTTCCTTCATTTATTTTTCTTTTTTTATTTCAACAGAAAAAATATAATTAGAAATAATCAAAACTGTATTAAACTATCAAAACACCATCTTTTTAAATTTGACAGCCCCATCTTTACCATCACATCCTCCTTATTACCCAGTGTGATTAAGCCGTAAAAATGTATTACCGATGTGTTTAGTGTCACTGGCTGTCAGTAAGTCTTTCATGGCAACTTCTGTGTGTGTGTTGACTATATGCAGTATATACTGAGCTACTGTAGCTGTTTTTGTCCTTTGTCTTCTCTGTGGTCTATCTCTAGTGTGGGGAAGAAGAGGATGTGGAGTTAGAGAAAAGGGGTGGAGTCTATTAGATGATTGACGTCCCAAAAAAAGATAACTCTTTGCCTCTCCTTCTCCTTCTCTGTCGCCCTCTATCTGCAGTCTTAGTGAAACCAGTGGAGGTTGTGGAATTACATGTTTGGTGGCCTTTGCAAACAAAAAAAAAGGAAAAAAAAACACATTTGTAGAGTCCACCTCTTTTTTCACTGCTTCCTTTATGTCCTGTAAAACAGCTTCTTTATTTCCTTCTGTCTCTCCTTCACTCTGCCTCTGCTGTTGCTTTTTGCTGTTGTGTAGTTTTATTCCAAACTTCTTTATCTTGCCGTCTTTTCTCTCAGAGATGAAAAGATTATTTAACTAGCTCAAAGCTTATGGAGCCATGTTTTTGTCACTAAGGAATTCTGGGACTTGGAGTTTCCAGCTTAAATAATAAAAGTCTATCTCTATATGAGATATATATAACTCTATATGAAATAAAGGACGATGAAGAGAAGTCTAAAGAAGCATTTAAATGTACTCCGTCCTGGAAAAACCATGAAAGCCTCAGTTGTGAAACGTTTTCCCAGAGTTCCTTGGGGTTTCTTTTGTGCATTGGGTGTATTTCGATGGTTCCCACCAACACTTGTTGACTTCCTGCGCAAATTTCTCTCAAAAAAGTTAAACATGTGGCTCAAGGAGAGATAAAATCACAGTAGTCTTTCAGGATACAAAATAAAAACAATTTTAACGGTTTGTAAAGAAATTAAAAGAAGAAAAAATATTTCTCACTATAAATCTATTTTTCTAGGTGTTTTGGAAAACTGAACTGCATGTTTAGTAAGTTTGTCTGATGTGTTTCATGTGATTGATCCCTTGTTTTTTCTTTTATATTTTTTGTCCAGCAGTTCTTGTGTTTTTTTACAGTCTGTCCAGACCACAGGGGAATGAGACGGAGGGCTGATGGAGGAATAAAGTTGGTAGCATTTGACTGAGCCCAGGCCTCTAATCTTCCCTTCTCATCAGGAAACACGATATGTAACGTCTGTGAAGAATCAGTGTCTTGTTACTGAAAATAATTTGTCTATAAAAGAGGAAAAAAAGGAGCGGGGGGGAGTGGGGGGGTTACTCTGTCTGGTGGATCATCTGTGATTGAATGTTAAATTTGTCATTTCAGGAGCATTTTGTTTCTGTGCTCCTCCAGGTTTCAGCATTTTCTACCTATGATGGTTTTGCTCAACAGCAGGGCACAAACGAGCTGCAGGGCGCNGGGGGGAAACCAGGAAATACACCCACATGTAACTAAAACCAAACAGCCGGTTCAAGCTGTTTCAGTGTTTTTTCTGTGTTTTATGTCAAAAATGAAAAACTTTGCTGGTGATTTTAAAAACTTAAAAAACCTTAATCACAGCTGCTGTCAAATACATAGTGTTTAAGAATTACAACTATTGAAATATCATTTACCTGTGAAGAAATTGTGTCTGTGTTTTTAACTATTTCTTGTACAATTAAACAGATTCTTTTATGAGGAACTTGGTGCCAAGTAGCTGAAATATGGGAGAGAGGGAATCTCTTATTATTGATGTTAACAGTGTTATAAAATTCTAAATCCAAACAAATTAAAATATTAAAAAAAGAAAAATATGGTACATTTCAATTTGTTTCTTGTATTTTCTACTCTGTTTCCCCTCCCATGATGGGAAAATCACGTGAATAACTGATGCTAACATTGAGTGCCTGGCTTCTTATCATGTTAAAAAGACATTTTAAATTCATTTACCATGAATAACGCAGCAAATTCAGAAATAAACATACTTCATTTTTATAGCTATGATTTTTTTCTAAGTTTACTTGGTACTCATCCATTTAGAGGAACATATACATAGTTGTCTTTTTGTAACCCAGTTTTGGCCATCTTATAGGTGTACCATATTCATAATAAAAAGTTCTTTCCCATTTATTACCAGATGCATCGTTTCTTCTGTTTGACACATTCAGCCATCCCGTCCTGCACCAAAATACAATATGCTATCACACCTCAGCTACACGCGTTTTTCTGCCCTTTGCTCTTCTTATTGCCGTCTGTGTTTTTATTGGTCCTGGGTTGTTACCAGCTGGTGCTGCCCGCCTTCCCCAGACCCCATTCTGATGTGCCCTTGAGCAGGTTATTGAGCGTCGCCTTGCCTCTGATGTGTATGAACGTGTGACAGATTAAAAAATAAGAAGTGTTTTGACTCCTTACTGAGTTATGGATGAAACGATGGGACAGTAGTGGATAGAGTGAGTGGTGTTCTTGCTGATTCCCGGATAGACTACAGCTGTCACCGCTGATGCTAACAGGTATAAGCCAGAATCCTGCACGGGTCCAGTTTTACCAACCCACACCCGCCTGATTGATTAGGATGATTACCAAACCCGATTTGTTACTCGCAAATATCTTCCAGTTAAATCTGCACGCGACCCGACTAGTCGATATTACCTGTGGCCCGACCCTCGACCTGCACTTTGACACATTGTGAATACACTCCCGTCCCTCGCTTAATTGAATTTATTTATTTGTTCGTTGTTATATTTAATGAGATTATTGTTGTTTTGTCATATTTACAGTAAAGAGGACAGTGTAAGCTGAACTTGCTCTTCACCTGCTTTTAACGTGTATAGCTGATAATCTCCTTTGCCTTTCTTTGATTTTTTCTCTGGTGGTGGGCATGGGCACGCGATATGCAATCCTCTTACTGCCACACTTCTCCTTGAGGTCTTATAAAACAATTATGCATGCAAGAGAACCAAGAAAAAACAAACACTATAGGGTTGCAGTTTGAAGAGGCAACATCTAAGCATGCAACATTCTCGGAAACGCTGTAGTTTATTAAGTGTATGACAGCAGGTTCCCGATTCAACAGAAAAAGTTTGTTGAAGGTGAAAAATCACAATGAAGATAAATTTCTGAGCTTACTTAAATCCTACTGGTGTCTTTTTATGCATGATAATGTTGAATTCAATATTTACAATGTGTTTTAGAGATGTCAAAACAACGGGATTTATATCGTGTTGGGATAAAGCCCCAAAAATATCAGAATATGAGTTTTATGGCATATCTCCCAGTCCTAGCTGTAGGTGATGCTTGAGGCGCTCCTACAACACAACAGTCAGCTGGATGGTCGGGGTTTTGGATGCTTCTAAGGCTCTTGTAGCCTCTTTAAATTGTGCCAGAAATGCAGCAACGTCACTCAGTGTCTCTTTGCTAAGATTGGCCAAGCAGGTGCGTTCTCCTCATTCCTCTAATAGATGCTTATCTTCTGATACTGATTGTTTATGGAGTGCACAGGGGCAATGCTTTGCAGTACAGCTCATATGCAGCTAGCGAAATGATCAAAGGTGCTGCAACATATTTAATGGACGCACAGCCCACCATGGTCTTCTGTGCTACCTCTTTTTACGTCTGTCTCTGAGAATGTCTGTTATCCTGATCTCCTCCACTATCACTGTGTTTGCTTTTGTATGAAAAAGATGTCGGCGGATGCAATGGCTAACAACCATGTCAACGAAAAGGAAGCATGGGAGTATGTGGACAATGATGTCTGACATGCGTGTTTTGCATATATAAGGAAGCATAAATTAGCCTTAAGGGACCTCAAGTATAACAAGGCAGGGCAGGGCAAATTTATTTGTACAGAACATTTCATGTACAAGACAATTCAAAGTGCTTTACATAAAACATTGAAAGCATTACAGCGGTGTGAAGGGAGCAGTAACAAGTGCATTAAAAACAAAACTTTAAAAAATTAAATAAAAACTGAAAGAAAAAACCTAAAATAAAATTGATAAAATGCTAGAAATAAAGTTCCAATGTGGGGAATTAACAGCAGTTCTGATAAAAGGCAGCAAATAGAAAGGTTTTTAACCCTGATGTAAAACTGCTGAGTCAGCAGACCTGCAGTTTTCTCTGGGTTTGTTCCACATGTGAGGAGCATAAAAGCTGAACGCTGCCTCTCCACGTTTAGTTCTGACTCTCAGGTCTGCTTTC
>CM047994.1:27780191-27790625 GCA_026261665.1 Melanotaenia duboulayi | reverse complement strand
TCGTTATATCGTTATATAGAAAATGTAAAAGAAAAAAAGAGCTGGGAAAAATGATCAAACAATTGAAACAGTCTATTAAAAAATCTAGAAGAGTTTTAAGTGTAATTTATTTAAACCTTACATATTCAGCCGTTAACTGGGCAGTTTTTATCATGCTTGCCTCATTTTAATGGAAGCTTCTGTCAGGTTTCCGCTGCCATCATCCGTCATGTTGCTGCTCAGCTGATGGAGCTGCATGAACCCGCTTTTTGTTCTTCTTTCTACAAACAGAGAATTGTCTGAATTCATCCTGCAAACGGAGGAAAATGTGGAAATAATGAGCAAATAAGACACTACTGCACCAACATTATCTTTATTCAATTTTTAGAAGCCAAAACAAAATGATGATGAAAGATCTGTTTTTCCTGCAGCCACGCTGGTTCCATCATGGTTCAATGTGGCCTGAAGGCAGCATGATGCAACATGATCCATCAAGACAACTGTTGGGTTTTATCAGTAAATAACTTACATTAAACAATCAGAAATAAAGCTTGTAGTGTGAAAAATGCCAACATTGTTTTTAGACCCCTTTGGAGCAAAAAAGCAAAACTGTTTCCTATGAAAANTGTGGAACAAAAAAGCAAAACTGTTTCCTATGAAAAAGTCAGCAAAAAAGGTTTTAGTTTGGCTTCTTGAGAGTCATGTGACCAATTAAAGCATTTTTATTGGTCCCCTGTGCTCTGGATGCATTTTGGAAATAAGCCAGGCCAAACTGTGTTGCTTGAAGACAAGGCGGTGCATTGGTGGCGTGGTGGTCCGCTCCATCTCAGCATGAAGGCTCCTGTTAGAATCTCAGCTAGTTCTCTTCTGTTCTCTCTTCAGCTTCATCCCTCAGTCCAACAACAGGATGTCAGGTTAAAGCCAGCCTGAAGGGAGTCAATGGTGGGTTTGTGGTGGACTTCTTACAGCTGGGATAGAAAATAGAAAGTTCTGGATCTGGAAAACAGAAAAAAACATGGAATCATTGATTGTCAGAAAAAATGGAACCACGATCCAACAACAGCAAAAGGTTAAATGGTGGGTCTTTAGTCTTTAAGGCATGGAAGTCTTCAGCATCCAGGTTCCATCTTCCTGGTGCAGCAGGTGACAGGTGAGCTCTGCAGGGACCAGACCAGATCCCAGACTCCGGGGATCTGGTCTGGTCGCAGCCAAGTCACTGAGTCCATGGAATTGTCCGAAGGAAATCCTTTTGAGAGTCCTCCTGAAAACCTCCTGTAGAAGTGATGATGCCATCTTCCCGGTTCCTTCAGCTCAGTGGTTCCCAACGTGGGGTTCGTGACCCCCAAAAAGGTCCCCCAAAGAGCACAGGGGGTCCTTTGTGTCTGAACATTAAGAGTTGTTGTGATTGATGTACACACATTATCCCTATTTTAAGGCTCTGTTAATTTATGTAATTTAATTTGACTTCATTGAAGGCCTGGACTTCTGAAAGAGCAAGCAGGGTTTCAGCACAGGGTGGGGCAGGGGGGCCACGGCTTCCTAGTGCATGCATGAAGGGGGTCCCTGAGGAAAATAGGTTGGGAACCACTGCTTTAGCTGACATCGTCATCCTCAATGCTGGAAATGTGCCGCTTCACTGGAAGCTGCGTTCCTTCTGCTTTACCTTTCATCTCCTTCACTTTCAGTCGGTCGGCTTTTCTTTTCTTTGACATTTTCTGTTTTCAGTCACGTTGATGCTTTGACGTCTCCCTCGCTCTACCTGCAGGTTTCCTTTTTCCAACCTTCCCATAGTGTTTATTAGACACAGCTGACTGGGAACAACATCTTTTCCCACTCTGAGCTGAATTTCCTTCTTGAAGGACTTTGTAATCCTTCCATTGTTTGCACTGACAGCTCTGTTGTTGGGCCAGTCAGCTGGGTGGAGCAACGTCTTAAGCTCTGTTTTAACTTCATTTTTCACTTTGTTTTAGAAACACTAATTACATTCCAGATTTCAGATTCCAGATTTTTCTTACAACCAAGTGTGAAATTTTCTTATTAATTGGACAAAGTGAAGAATAAAAATTACAAGCACCTTGAGGACGATTGAGGAAAAAAAGACCTGTTTTCATGTTAAATACAGCTGTTTAGACATTTCTGTGTAAATTTTAAAAACAGAAAATTCAAGGATGAAGCGTGTGTGTAACTCTTTGTAGTTTTATTTAGTTATTTGCTGAATTATTTATTGATTGATTTTACTCACTGGAAACTACGAGAAACTTATTTTTTTGACCTTGTTTATTACTGAATTTACATATTATTCTGAGAAAAAGAGAGTAAAGAGAGGAAGGAGAGAAAGATAGAAATGATGGAGGACGAGCTGGAACATCCAAGTGTTTCAGCTGTAGTTAAAACTGTAGTTTTGGCTTTTATTTCTTTTAACAATGTATTTTAATATTAATAATAATGGATTTATTTTTATCTATCATATTTATTGGTTGTTATTCATTTATTTAATATTAAATTGTTCTTTATTTTTTCCCAGTCTTTTTTTTCCAGATATTTTTCCCTGTTTTTACTTAGTTTCTTTTAGAGTTGTAAATAAATCCAGACGTTCAGGAGTTAATGTTTTCCTGAGTTCGGCTCCTGTTCCAGAGAAGGACGACTGAATGTTTTGCCGTTCAGCAGAGTTTTTCTGGAGCAACATTTTACATTTTAAACATGTCTTCTAAATCAAATGAATCATTTAAAGCTGCTGGGACAAACCAAACGCTCCTGAATCTCAAGCTGTCTCTGGATAAACATCACCTTTGTTTCTCTTTATTGCTCTTCAATGAGAAAGTTACAGGACACGTTAAATACACAGCAGGAAATATTAGAGTGGCTGTGAAAACACCTGAAGCTAAACAGCCAATCAGGTTCTCCGTGTTTTCTGCATGTTGAAGGAAAATCTTGTCAAAACACAGACTGACTTATCAGATTTCAATGATTCCTCTGACTGGTATTTTCTAAAGATCATTTCCAATCAGGGTTTGGTGTGGGTCCATGTAAGTGTAGAAAATCACCGTTTGTTTGCGGGCTGATGTACGTCTCGTTAATTCCTCTAACAGAGGAAGGATTTGTCTTTCTGAGGTCGTGGAGGGTTGAATCTCCTGGGTTCAGAAGGTCAGCTGACTGAAGCCTGTCACATCCTCAGTCTGGAGCGCCAGAATTTACTTCTTAAGCAAATGATCGCAGAAATAATTCACAGCAGAATCAATGACCAGTAATTCCAGCAGCTTAACAGACAAAATCTCTTTTTATTTAACGTTTGTCTTGTTTTTAAGCCCATTACACATTTGCCTAGAGTTCAGGATACATCTTACATCGCCTGTTAAGGAAATAATAATAATAATAATAATATTCCTTATTATTCCTTGAAAATCCTGATTGACAAAAACTTGGAAATGATTTCACCTGACAACCAGATTACATCCTTAATTCATGGACAAGAAGTAAATTTAATATGTTTTTTTACCAACATTTTCCTAATGAAAATATTTTATTTCTGAGCTGTCTATGCTACTATAATTTGTGTGCTCATAAATAATTTTAATAGTAAATCTGTAATTTGTGCAAAAGAATATTCCATCCACTGCAATACTTTTACACTTTGGCGATACCATTTACATCCTAGAAACCACGTTCACATAAAAAAAAGTACAATGCTGAGACGCTTCTACCAAGGACTAAACAGCTCTACATTAAAAAACAACAACAGCTGCACAAAGCGAAAAAACAACTTTACATTCACATGAAGAACTTTTACAAGTTCAGGAAACACAATTACAAAGATAGGTGTTTCCTCAAAATCTTTGACCACGGGGGGATCGTGTACATTTCTCTGCATGTACGTCTAAGGTACACACATAGAGATTTTTGTCTTTGTCCCGGCAAAGACGGCAAACGCCCGATTATCTGGAGTCTTATAAGATTTTCCTATAAAATGATCCTGTGGTCGGAGGTGTGTTAAGAGCGACTTCCTCCTGACATCGGCTCTGAAGCGGGTCTTTGTCGACAGGAAATATTGAACATTTTTTGGAAGTCTGAGCTCATTATAATGCAGAGACGGTAAAGTCACGTATCCTTGGTAAAAGTGTTGTGGCATTGTACTTTTAGTCGTACTTTTTTAGTTTAGTAAACGTAAACATGGTTTCTATGACGTAAATGTGCATCACAAGAATGTAAAAGTGTTGCAGTGGATGTAATGTTTTACACATCCTGGCCACCGTACATTTGAGACAATGAATGATTAAAATCCCGGATGGAGGGATGCTAACATTCCTGTTGTGGAATGCTTCAGCATCTAGCTGTGGGAAAGTAGGGAACGCTAGAAGGTATTCTGGATGTGACTTACTATTTCCCTCTTGGTACTGCACCATCCAGAGTTAAGCTCAGGCAAAAAGCCGAGATAAACAGCAAAAATTGTTTTTGGTCCAATTTTTTAATAACTTTTTTCTGCAGCTTGTTTAAATTTCCAGACAAACTCCTTTTAACTCTATTAGTTAATAATATCCTCCATCCAGCCGCCAGTCTGTGCTACCCTTCGTCCATAGATGGTTTAATTGGTTGTACAGGTCTTCTTTGGTTTGATGGTTTTTTGGTTAATTACTCTTTCTGGTTTAATCGCAGACCTCGTTGTTCTTACAGAGACCAGTGAATGACTCATACTGTGGGTGATTGAGATCCTTGCTCTTGGTTGTGGGTAAGGTATGAACTGGTTAGGTTAACCTTAGAGTTACTGTGTTTAGGCCTCTGCTTGAGAATTTTATCCTCCTAAAATGAGCTATTCAGCTAACAACTAATAAAAGGAGGTTATCTTTCTCAACAGAAGTTCTGTTTGAACACCTTTGGAGTCATAGTAAAGATAATGTAAAAAGTTTTAGGCTCGTCACTGAAGAAAATCACACGTTCAGGATGGAAGATGATAATTATCTCGTTTAAATGATGCAGCTGTAGCTTTAAACCACTATCAGATCATTGCAGGCTAAGATATGTGAACATTATCCCTAAAAAAGTTAACTGATAAAGTGAACCAGATTTAAGTTAAAGAGGTTTAATGGCAAACAATTCACGAGAGAAAAAAAAAAAAGCTGTCCTCTCGGCAGTTTGACATCATCTCAGTCATTCTCATTCTCAGTGTTCCCCAAAACTTTTTTTAATGATGAAGAATTGTGTTGGGGTTAGACTGACAATAGTGAATGGAAGTCTTTATAATGTCGTAATAAGTATAGTTTACCTCTTAAAACTAAGCCATTTTTTTCCCATTTTGGTCTGCCTGTTTTCTTTATACAGACAGTAGCAGACAAAAGTTTGGACAGATAGCGTCTTTAAACCTCTGGGATGGGATAGAAATGCCTGGAAAACTTTCGTAGATCACCTAAAGAGTAGCTATTCATCACAGTTTACCCCACAGAGCTACACACTACTGCTCCTGAGACGCTGATGATGATGGAAGAGATGGTGCGTGGGGAGGTCTGACGGAGTTTTAAGGGTTAATATGCTACACACATGCAGCACACATCTGATGTGCATTGACTGTTGAGATTCTCCATTGACACAGTGAAGTCCTTAGCCCCTTACCGTATCCATAAGCACCACAAACGATGCCTGACCTACACGTTACCTTAAACCTAACCCTGACCCAGTTCTAACCCTGATCCTAAACCACGTCTAAATCCTCAAGTATCGCTTTGTCTGGACAAAATTACGTCACCATGTCCACAGAGAGTCTCCATACATGAGGTCAGATTTTTGTCCCCATCATGTTAGAAAAACAAATACACACTGACAGAGCTCCACCAGCAGGAACCCAACCTCAGTGTGGTCAGTTAACATTCCTGCTGTCTCAGGTGGATTTAATGAACTACACATTTGTTTACCCCAACTTCAGCAGCAGGAGGAAAGCTGGACTTTCTTCATAATAATATGCTTGTTCTAGTTAAAAGAAAAAGCAGAATTAGAAATATTCTGATTGAGATTGAACTAGCTTTAAAAATGGAGGTGCTCTGTGTTCACCAAATAAATAAGAATAATCTGTGTAGTTGTGACATACACATCTCATGTCAGAAGCATGAGATGGGAATGTTAAAATGATGAGAAAAGGCTAAAAGCCAGCAGCCGATTAAGAAGCAAACTGCACTTCTCTGCTCACAGGAGGCATGCTGTCATGTAAACATGGACATGCTTCACCAACACTGTCTCACAGACGTTTGCGAAACTGTCAGAAACCTTAATCTGCAAAGTCTTGAACACGGCAAGACTGTCACATTTAACAACTCTGCGGTGTCCGTGTGGAGATCAGAGGGTTGGTGGTGGAGCAACATGCATGACCTTGAAGCCGGAGAACCAATTACCTCTCCCAGCTGACTCGGTGCTCTCTAAACTTAGTTTACCAAATTGGCTTTTGTAAAGTTGAGCTTTTGTGTGTGTGTGCGTGTGTGTGTGGTGGTGGTGGTGGGGAAATAGTTTCAACATGTGGTTAAAATTTAAAATGTAAGACAACAAGTAGGTGAATGACTTTGTTCTGATGAACAAAACTCACAAGAAAAATAGAAACTTCTCAAACAAATAGTAATCTTTTACTACAAAATGTTAAATATAAAAAGGTATAATCTATCATATCCAAGCAGTTCTGAGCTTGACCATGCTGCAGGGTTTCCATCCACCTCGATTAACTCCTCTTTTTACATTTCACAAAAGGTCTTTAAGCCTTTTCAAGCACTGCTGAACATGGCTATGGGGACACTCCTCTCAGATCGCACTGTCTTTGTCCACATGAGCCCTGAAGTCCCCCAGCAGAACAACAGTCCCCAGCAGTGCTCTCTAGCCCCCCTCCAAGGACCCCTTGGAGCTGAGGAGCACTACGTAAGCCCACACCAGATCCAGGTTGGAAGAGAGTCCAACTGCTCTTAAGGACACTGGTTCTGTGCATCAAGGCAACTACATCTAGCCAGAACGCCTCACTGTCTCAAGCTCCCAACCAGAGAGATGACATTCCACATCCCAAGAGCCAGCTCCTGTAGCCGAGGATGGCACTTATTATAACTGAAACATCAAGCAACATCAGCAGTGAACACTTGTTGGCCTCTTGTCCCTTTGTACTCAGAAATAAAATATCTGAGGATAGTGAATTCCAAACACAGCCGTTCTCATTTAAACGAGTCTGGGAACAGCAGTCAAATTACAAATGATCTACTATCATTTTTTAAATGAACAAAACAGGAGAATTTTCCAACTGTAAGGCCATTATAAGAGGTTAATGATGACACCACCTCCCAGGTCCTGCACACCACCCTCACCCACCTGTACAAGCACACATGGGACTATGTAAGGGTGCTGTTCATTTACCTGTACAAGCACACATGGGACTATGTAAGGGTGCTGTTCATTTACTTTAGTTCAGCTTTCAACACTATAGTCCCACTACGCTCCACTTCAAGCTGCTCAGCCTGGGGCTGAACTCCACCCTGGGTGCCTGGATACTGGACCTCTTCTCAAACAGAACTCCGGTGGTGTGGGTGGGCAGGCATACCTCCAGCCCCCTGAACCCTCAACACCGGATCTCCACAGGGCTGCGTCCTCAGCCCTCTGCTCTTCTCCTTGTACACTCATGACTGTGTAGCCATGGACCGCTCCAGCACCGTAGTGACGTTTGGGGACGACCCTGTGGTGGCTGGTTGCATCAACGATGATGAGGATACAGGGGAGGTGGAGAAACTGGCAGAGTGGTGCCATGCTAACAACCTCCTGCTAAATGTAGACAAAACTAAGGAAATGATCATTGACTATGGGAGGAGACAGCAGAGGAACTACACCCCTCTGGGGATTAAAGAGATTCTGGTGGAGAGGGTGTGCGGTTTCAAGTACATGGGTGTGCACATGACAGAGGATCTAACCTGGACTCTGGCGGTGCTCTGGCCTCATGAAGGCGAACACAGAGAGACTCAGGAGGAGCTTCTTCCCTCAGGCTGGCAGAACTGGGAACTCGCCCCTGTAGTGACCCTGGCCAGCGTCCTGCTAGGAACACTGTCATTTACTACCTTCCTGTTTAAAATAAACAGGATTATTATTATTATTATTATTTTTATTATTATTAGTCGGCGCTAAGAAACGTGGATACCGAGCTTCTCTTTGAGCATCTTTATAGTTTATTTTCAGCTGAATCTATTCTGTAGAAATAACCAGGTGGACCTGGATGAAAACTCTGCTTTTGTGGAGGGAAATGACTGGAAATTGTATAATTATGATTTTATTCTCATAAAATTATGACTTTTTCTAATTATATTACCAGTACTTTCTTGTAAAATTATGGTTTTATTCTAGTAAAATTACTACTTTATTCTTGTAATATTACAATGTTATTCTTGAAGCCTGTGAAAAATATTTTTTCTTTATATGGCCCTAATACTGCATCATAAGAAACAAACTGGTGTAGTGGTACTGGTGCAGGTCTGGAAAAATGTTTCTGTTTACAACTGTCTACATAGTCCATTCTTTAATGTTTTAAAACTACTTTTGAAAACTACTCAGCTATTATACGCTACTAGAGTATAAACACACTGAAGGAAAAAGTAGTTGTCAGTGTGAATGTCTGTAATCGCTCAGCAGGAGTTATGTAGCTGTGTGGATGCAACAAATCCCCAAACTAAAAGGTTTGCTTTGCCGATGTTTTGAAATTTCAATATTTGAGTCATTCAATAAACATGTCCATCTCCGCATCATTCAGCATTTTTGTTTGATTTAAACATTGAAAGAAAAATCTTTCAGAAACATGAAAATATTAAATATAAGCAGTCATTTCTCTTCCCAGCCATGCTGAGTAAAAATGTCTTTCAGTTACAAATAATACATGCAGACTTACTTCCAACAATCAAAAATAAAGGCACACATCATTAAATGAAACAAAAACAAGTATTTTTGTCCTTGAGGTCAAGCAGGGCCATTATTTAAAACTGAGACCTGTAAGGAGCGTAAACATGCTTTATGTATGCTGCAACTGTAAATCAAAGAATACTTTAAAATAATTTTACACACAGCAAACATTTACAAAGAAGATAGAAACTTCTAAACAGTCACATTTCTTTTGCTTTTTGGGTTGTTTTAACATCCATTTAAACTTGTTTTCATGTCCAAATGCAACACAAAGTGCTTTATATAATAAAACATGATAAAAACTATTTATGCTTGGCCACCGCCAATAATTTTTAAATTGATTTATTTTTATTAAATGTGAAGGCATTAGGAAGCATTGGCATTTACTGACAATCCAGCTGATTTTGCCTGAATATATTTGTTATGTGATTATCAATATTATGAAAAAGATTTTTAAGAATAACTGAATTTTTCTGAAAGGATGCTCAGGAATTATGAGGTTCCTTCACCAATTTCACTGGTTAATTTTTTTTATTATAACATGATCATGCAGAACCAGAAGTGTTCCATACTATGGTAGTACTACAGAGAGAAAGTGTGTCCAAATGGGAAAATATTACTTTGGAGCTGTAAGCTGTAAAACCAGTGCAGTCCCATGACGACTTGTAAGCTCGAGGCGGATGCTTGGTTGCATTTATGATGATGCTTCCACTCTTGTTGCAACATGACACGACGATGCCGTTTACACAGCTGCACCTCCAGCTCAATGAAATTAGATAAACTTTATATATATTATTTATATAAAAAGTTGTTTAAAATTTCTGGCCTTCAACCAAGAGATTGTTGGTTTTAAAACCTGTTCTGCACATTTTCCCCCCACAGTCTTCACTGTACAGCTTCCACCGGGACTACTTATTATTTGCTGTCATGAATTGATGTGTAACATATGCTTCTAACAACTGGCATCAGTAGAAAAAGGACCAACAGTTAATTCTCACCTAGTTTCATGCTGACCAAGTGTTTTTATCATTTTAATCACTTTATTTTCGATGATCGACTTTGTAGTCGTGTCGTCGGACTTGTGGCTTGTTCTGGACACTTGGGTGAAGAGAGGGGCGGAGCTGTCAACTGATCACCACCTGGTGGTGAGCTGGCTCAGATGGTGGGGGAGGATGCCGGTCAGGCCTGGCAGACCCAAGCGTGTTGTGAGGGTCTGCTGGGAACGTCTGGCAGAATCCCCTGTCAGAAAGAGTTTCAACTCCTATCTCCGGCAGAGCTTCAACCATGTCTCAGGTGAGGAGGGGGACATTGAGTCCGAATGGGCTGTGCTCTGTTTTTCTATTGTTGAGGCGGCCAGCCTCAGCTGTGGCCGTAAGGTCGTCGGTGCCTGTCATGGTGGTAATCCCCAAATTCGTTGGTGGACACCAGCAGTAAGGGATGCTGTCAGGCTGAAGAAGGAGTCCTATCGGGCCTTTTTGGCCTGTGGGACTCCAAAGGCAGCTGATGGGTATCGGGGGTGCAGCTTTGGCAGTCGCTGAGGCAAAAACTCTGGCATGGGAGGAG
>CM047994.1:27527264-27537547 GCA_026261665.1 Melanotaenia duboulayi | reverse complement strand
GCTAATTATGTTCATGAGTTAGTTGATATTTTTGTAATTTATGGTAAATGTGTGGTTTACTTGACTGACTGAATTTATTTATAGTTACAGTACATAAAGACAAAATAAATACAGTAAAGAATAAGAGAAAAAAATAAAAAATGACAAAAAGGGAATAAAATAACTACAGTTAAATACTTAATACCTTAATAATAAATAAATAATTATAATATGAAAGGAATGAAAATAAATACATAAATAATATTAAACAAAAAAAATAAATAAATAATCAGATCATAATGAAAACAAGTGGTTCTTTGCAACTTTGCAACAACAGGAGTTAAGAGACGCTTTACTGTCAGCATCACACCTAAATGATACCCAGAACTGGTTATCATTTAGGTGTAATGCTGTAAGAACTGCTTTTCTTCTGCCTGCTATAGTCATCTGTTCCAGCGTTGTGGCGGCAGCGTGCTGCTTGCTCTGTCTGAAGCTCAGTGACCTGAGGACCTGAACAGCAGCGGTGCTGTCAGATGTGTGTGGGAAGACACAGAGGTTTCTACAGCAACAACACAAACCTCCTTAAACATCTGAGAATCAATCGTAACACAGAATATAAAGAAGTTATGATGAGTCAATCTGAAGAGGAGAAGACACAGCCGCTGCCAGGACGAGACAGACACCATTCCTTTGGTATTGCAGTCAGGTACTATCAGGTACTATCCAGGTACTATCCATGTATTATCAGGTACTATCCAAGTATTATCAGGTACTAGCAGGTATTATCAGGTACTATCCAGGTATGGTCAGGTACTATCCAAGTGCTCTCCAGGTATAATAAGGTACTAGAAGGTATTATCAGGTACTATCCAGGTATGGTCAGGTACTATCCAAGTGCTCTCCAGGTATAATAAGGTACTAGAAGGTATTATCAGGTACTATCCAGGTATGGTCAGGTACTATCCAAGTGCTCTCCAGGTATAATAAGGTACTAGAAGGTATTATCAGGTACTATCCAGGTATGGTCAGGTACTATCCAAGTGCTCTCCAGGTATAATAAGGTACTAGAAGGTATTATCAGGTACTATCCAGGTATGGTCAGGTACTATCCAAGTGCTCTCCAGGTATAATAAGGTACTAGAAGGTATTATCAGGTACTATCCAGGTATGGTCAGGTACTATCCAAGTGCTCTCCAGGTATAATAAGGTACTAGAAGGTATTATCAGGTACTATCCAGGTATGGTCAGGTACTATCCAAGTGCTCTCCAGGTATAATAAGGTACTAGAAGGTATTATCAGGTACTATCCAGGTATGGTCAGGTACTATCCAAGTGCTCTCCAGGTATAATAAGGTACTAGAAGGTATTATCAGGTACTATCCAGGTATGGTCAGGTACTATCCAAGTGCTCTCCAGGTATAATAAGGTACTAGAAGGTATTATCAGGTACTATCCAGGTATGGTCAGGTACTATCCAAGTGCTCTCCAGGTATAATAAGGTACTAGAAGGTATTATCAGGTACTATCCAGGTATGGTCAGGTACTATCCAAGTGCTCTCCAGGTATAATAAGGTACTAGAAGGTATTATCAGGTACTATCCAGGTATGGTCAGGTACTATCCAAGTGCTCTCCAGGTATAATAAGGTACTAGAAGGTATTATCAGGTACTATCCAGGTATGGTCAGGTACTATCCAAGTGCTCTCCAGGTATAATAAGGTACTAGAAGGTATTATCAGGTACTATCCAGGTATGGTCAGGTACTATCCAAGTGCTCTCCAGGTATAATAAGGTACTAGAAGGTATTATCAGGTACTATCCAGGTATGGTCAGGTACTATCCAAGTGCTCTCCAGGTATAATAAGGTACTAGAAGGTATTATCAGGTACTATCCAGGTATGGTCAGGTACTATCCAAGTGCTCTCCAGGTATAATAAGGTACTAGAAGGTATTATCAGGTACTATCCAGGTATGGTCAGGTACTATCCAAGTGCTCTCCAGGTATAATAAGGTACTAGAAGGTATTATCAGGTACTATCCAGGTATGGTCAGGTACTATCCAAGTGCTCTCCAGGTATAATAAGGTACTAGAAGGTATTATCAGGTACTATCCAGGTATGGTCAGGTACTATCCAAGTGCTCTCCAGGTATAATAAGGTACTAGAAGGTATTATCAGGTACTATCCAGGTATGGTCAGGTACTATCCAAGTGCTCTCCAGGTATAATAAGGTACTAGAAGGTATTATCAGGTACTATCCAGGTATGGTCAGGTACTATCCAAGTGCTCTCCAGGTATAATAAGGTACTAGAAGGTATTATCAGGTACTATCCAGGTATGGTCAGGTACTATCCAAGTGCTCTCCAGGTATAATAAGGTACTAGAAGGTATTATCAGGTACTATCCAGGTATGGTCAGGTACTATCCAAGTGCTCTCCAGGTATAATAAGGTACTAGAAGGTATTATCAGGTACTATCCAGGTATGGTCAGGTACTATCCAAGTGCTCTCCAGGTATAATAAGGTACTAGAAGGTATTATCAGGTACTATCCAGGTATGGTCAGGTACTATCCAAGTGCTCTCCAGGTATAATAAGGTACTAGAAGGTATTATCAGGTACTATCCAGGTATGGTCAGGTACTATCCAAGTGCTCTCCAGGTATAATAAGGTACTAGAAGGTATTATCAGGTACTATCCAGGTATGGTCAGGTACTATCCAAGTGCTCTCCAGGTATAATAAGGTACTAGAAGGTATTATCAGGTACTATCCAGGTATGGTCAGGTACTATCCAAGTGCTCTCCAGGTATAATAAGGTACTAGAAGGTATTATCAGGTACTATCCAGGTATGGTCAGGTACTATCCAAGTGCTCTCCAGGTATAATAAGGTACTAGAAGGTATTATCAGGTACTATCCAGGTATGGTCAGGTACTATCCAAGTGCTCTCCAGGTATAATAAGGTACTAGAAGGTATTATCAGGTACTATCCAGGTATGGTCAGGTACTATCCAAGTGCTCTCCAGGTATAATAAGGTACTAGAAGGTATTATCAGGTACTATCCAGGTATGGTCAGGTACTATCCAAGTGCTCTCCAGGTATAATAAGGTACTAGAAGGTATTATCAGGTACTATCCAGGTATGGTCAGGTACTATCCAAGTGCTCTCCAGGTATAATAAGGTACTAGAAGGTATTATCAGGTACTATCCAGGTATGGTCAGGTACTATCCAAGTGCTCTCCAGGTATAATAAGGTACTAGAAGGTATTATCAGGTACTATCCAGGTATGGTCAGGTACTATCCAAGTGCTCTCCAGGTATAATAAGGTACTAGAAGGTATTATCAGGTACTATCCAGGTATGGTCAGGTACTATCCAAGTGCTCTCCAGGTATAATAAGGTACTAGAAGGTATTATCAGGTACTATCCAGGTATGGTCAGGTACTATCCAAGTGCTCTCCAGGTATAATAAGGTACTAGAAGGTATTATCAGGTACTATCCAGGTATGGTCAGGTACTATCCAAGTGCTCTCCAGGTATAATAAGGTACTAGAAGGTATTATCAGGTACTATCCAGGTATGGTCAGGTACTATCCAAGTGCTCTCCAGGTATAATAAGGTACTAGAAGGTATTATCAGGTACTATCCAGGTATGGTCAGGTACTATCCAAGTGCTCTCCAGGTATAATAAGGTACTAGAAGGTATTATCAGGTACTATCCAGGTATGGTCAGGTACTATCCAAGTGCTCTCCAGGTATAATAAGGTACTAGAAGGTATTATCAGGTACTATCCAGGTATGGTCAGGTACTATCCAAGTGCTCTCCAGGTATAATAAGGTACTAGAAGGTATTATCAGGTACTATCCAGGTATGGTCAGGTACTATCCAAGTGCTCTCCAGGTATAATAAGGTACTAGAAGGTATTATCAGGTACTATCCAGGTATGGTCAGGTACTATCCAAGTGCTCTCCAGGTATAATAAGGTACTAGAAGGTATTATCAGGTACTATCCAGGTGCTATCCAGGTATTATCAGACACTAGCAGGTATTATCAGGTACTGTTTAGGTATTATCAGATAATATACGGGTACAATCCAGTACTCTCCCAGTACTATCCAGGTAATATCAGATACTATCCAGGTCATATCTGGTACTCTTCAGGTAATATTTAGGTATAATTAGATATTATCCGGGTACAATCCGGTACTCTCCCAGTACTATCCAGGTATTATTAGATACTATCCGGGTAACATGTAGTACTTGACCTAAATTTGGGGAAAGTGATTTATGTCTGTCTATCTGGTACATCTTTTTGTGTTGATGTTTAAATAATGAGCTTCTAGCAACCTCACAGGATACTCCGCTGTGGTAAAATTTACAGTTAAAGGTATGGTTATGAGTATCTGTACAACAAGTACAGTAGCTGCACGAGTTCAGCTTGGAGTGACATTTGTCCCGAAGATCAGCGTATATCAGTTTAACAGGCCTACATTTGGTTGGTCAGCTGGTGAGGTGGTGTGTCGTTGAAATATTCATAAAACAGACAAAAAAAATGAATAGTATCTCATCAATAATTGATAAAAAGACCACCAATCCCCTCGCATCATGCTGAATAGTATTGATTGATAGATGGCAGAAACACGGTGAATGAAGTAGAATAAAAAAGACGCTAAGCATTTTGGGAACCAGGTCCAAAGAACAGTCAATCAATCATAATTTACTTATAAAGCACTTTTAAAAACACAATGTTGACCAAAGTGCTGCATATAACAAATCTAAGAAAAAACATAAAGCACTGGCACAACTCACAATAATACCCATACAACCACCTCATATGTTAAACACCAAGGAGAAAAAATCAACACGGTAGCAGCATGCTAATGGAAGCCATGCTATTTATCTAGTTAATAGGGGAGGAAGAAGAGGAGGAAGATTTATTGTTGTTATTGTTGAATGGCAAGATTTTTAAAAAGTGTAAACGAAGATGACATGTTTGATCACTCAAGGCTGAGCAGGGCAAGTGCAGTGTTTAACTGATGCATTCATGCAGCCTGCACCCAAACAGTAGGCCCGTCTCTACCCAGGTTAGTGATCTCACTCCTAATATTAGCTTCTGGAAGCTTACAGAGCAATGGAGCCGCTAGCTACAAAATGGGGCCGTGTTGTCCTCATCAACTACCCTGCCTGCACAGATGCTGCTAACGCTCCAGTTTTGAGATACATTTCTGCAAACTTTGCAGACTCAACTGCTGTTTCTGGCGAGGTGCAGCATGCTGAGGGGCGGTGGAAGGAGACTGCAGCCTCCAGGAACCAGGGAAACTGTCTGGGGCCCAAGCATCTTGGGCAGCCATGTCACAGGAAATGGCTTTTGTGAGTTCTTTCACGCACCTCAAGGACCTATGCCATGGCAAGAAGAACTTACCCAGAGAGGGTGACCAGTAATTGGGAAAAACAACATTAATTTTCAAGGTCCAAAACTACTTGTATATTTCATATGTAGTTATTTTTTCTTCCTTACAGAGAAAGGCTATTCCATTGTTTGGAAATTTTGGGTTGTTTCAAAAGGCATTAAATTTGTATATTGGGTCATATACTCTGATTACTCTTGCTTCCATCAGTATGCACAGTAAACCAAATTCTTTTTCTTACACACGTCCAGGTTTGTAATTTCTCAATATATAAAGACCTTGGAGTGAATAAACAGACATGATTTCAATTTCAAGACTTGGTTATTGAAATGTAGTCCTGAGTCACTCCCAGACTGAATAAAAAAATTAGCAACATAGAAAAAAAGAAAATCACACAAGCTTTAAAAAAAAAATAAAGTGATGATGTAAATTTACAGTATAGGTACATAAAAAGCACTACAATTCAGTGTAGTCCATCACAAGCTGGTAAACTTTATTCTCAGTCTCATGCTCATTTAATTGGAAGCTTTGGAAGTTCTGGCAGCAGCGACCTCATGAAATCTGCCACATGCAGGACATGTCTGCCACACGGGTCCATGGGTTGCAACATGGCTTTTCTTCTGTGCCATCCCACTTCCATAGCAAGTTCATGCTCAGTCCTTCTTTTGTCCAGGGCGGGGAGTGCAGCTTGAAAATCAAGCTTGACTCACTGCCAGGGTTCTTCTTTTGGGATCTTGGAATAGGTGAAGTAGGGAATGAACAGTTTTAATGTCCATGGCCTGGAAAAGTCAAATGAATTAAAAAAAAAAAAAGTATTATGTGATGGTATGTAGCATGGTAGAAAAAATTCTTATTACATTTTATTCTCAAGTACACCCACACCAGCTCTTCAAATTCAATTAGTTTGCTTGTTAAAGTTAACAAAATGCAGGAAGGAACGCAGGGCATTGTGCAGGGATTTCTGCATCGCTATGACTAAGTAGCTTTTTTTTTTTAAATTTCTGACTAATGTATGTTTTAACATATTGATGTATAGCAGATTTTGATGACACCCATTTATTCACATTGGTATATGGCTTCAAAACTTTTCAGGCTCCAGAAATGAGGGTTTCACGTGGACGTGGACGATTAAAAAAAACTTACGCCCATCAACTCATTTCTTGGCTGTAATTTTAACAAACACACTATCACAGATGCCCAGTGGTCTTTGGGGACCCTTGGTGAGTCAGGGACCCCAGGTCAGAAAACGCTGCTCTATATAACACAGTGTGGAAATTGCAAAGAGACCACTCAGAGGCAATTTCTCACTTTGACTACGCAACTATATGTCGTTTAACTCCGGCAACACACTGAAAACAACATGGCGGCACCCCTGGGAACCTCTCCTTAGCAAAACCCCGCATTTAAAGGAACAGCGCACCTCGGAAACCCCCAAAGAGCATGCAGGAGTATCGAGTGAGGGCGGACATAACTGTTATCACTTACAACGTAAGTCCTATACTGCATTGTGAATTATGTACCTAAGAAACCACTACAACAGCGAGCTAACGACAGTGTGTTCAGTCAGAGGCTTCTTCTTGCACAAATGATACAGGAGACCATCCCTGCCATCAGCTTTCAGCCTAGGGAACAAAAAAGGAAAAAAAAAAATTAAACGTCATTATTTCCCCTCAGGAGAACAGTAAAGTATTTTCATGAATTTAACTCACCTGACTTTAGTAGCACAGGTGACCCGTCTAGGTTGCTTCTCTCATCTCAACCTTATTGGAACTAGGATAGGCTCCGCCCCATTTTCAGTTCAGTCAGCTGCCTTGTGCTGGTGGCAGAAGTAGTTCTGCAGCCATTTTGCATCTTTCATTTATTTGTTCATGCAGGATCCAGATGTGTAGGAAGCAGAAGACAAATGAGTTTCATGTTTTCATGCAAAGGTTCCTTTTTGTAAGACAGGAAATTAAGGTCTACATCATTTCACCTTGTTTTGGCTACTTCCTGCTGCTTTTCTTCGGAAGGGTCACATGACGCTTCTGTGAAGCATTTTGTAGTTTCTTTCTTGGCTTTTCCAGACAGCAGAGACTACGCCCCCTGCTGTAGAATGGTATCATCCCCCAGCACATCTCAGGTGTGTGAAAGGGTGCCTCAACAACTCTCATCCCTGTCGATGGCCCTTGTCGTCTTCTGCAGTGTAACTTGGTGAATTGTGTTCTATGTTAATGTTGTGCAATATGCTATTTATTCTGTACCTCATGCATTGTCTGGCATTGTCTCTCTGTTTTTATGTCCTTTTTAAGCGGTTGTTTCCTAACTAAGATAATATGAGAAAACTTATTTGATTATAATTTTCACATTGCTCCCAGTGGAAACTTCATATTATGATGAATGGTGTAAAATAGATGTTTTTGTGTACTTATGAATGTGTTAGTAGATTTTAGTGGGCTGTTAAGTACTGCTACACATTGTAAAGGAGCCAGATGTGCAGGAAGCAGAAGACAAGAGATTCTTATGTTTTGCTGCTTTCTACAGAGAGCTAATAAATTGTGAGAAATTATTCTTTTTGGCTCTGTAATCTATGCAGAACACACATACTTTCACACCTGTTTCATCACAAGTCGTCCAGAGATGCAAGTCTTTGGTTGACTTGTAATAACTGTGGTTTCACTTAAGATCGGATTTAAGTTCATCTTGATTATTTCCCCTCATGCAGAGCAAATTTGTGTTTGCTCTTTAAATGCTACTTTTTCTTGCCCTTAAATAGTGAAAGCCACGTGTTAAAAGCTCACGTGTCATTAAGTGAATGACCATATAGCTTGTAATGTCACCTGTTTGGCAGGCTGTGGAGATTGTCATCACATTTTGGCACAGGCAGAATTTTTCAGTGCAGCTGTCTGTGTGAGCCAAGTTTTCAGTCAGAGCGCGAGTCCAACTGGATGCTCAAGAATAAACTGGTAACTGTCAATCAGTCCATCGCCAACAAATGCTATCTTGTTTTCAGCTGCACGCTCAAACTACTTACCTTCTGGAGACTCTCATGGTCATTTTGCACTTTTAAATTGCCAGATAGTCTTAGCAGGCTTTGTTCTTTCAAAGATTATGGTGGTGTTTATTTTTTGCACCATCAGCTTGAAGCTTTTCAGCCTGACAAACATTTGACTTTTTGTTTTTTTTGACTGTGTAAATTCTCAGTCATCCAGATCTCAGTAATCTTAAGTGCTCAAATTGAAGGTTACTGGACACATTATCTTTGTTCTAGAAGATGTTTCACCTTTCATCTGAGAGACATCTGTTTCTTTCCAACCTCTCATTGAAGTCCATTTATTCCAGGACATAAAACTTAGACGTTTTCTCTTTGCAAAAGCTCAGAAATCTTTATTTAACTAACGTTACCCTAAAACTAAGTGCAGATTTCAATAGTATGGCTTCAGACTCAACCATGTATTATTTCTACATTTAATTAAGTCAATTAGACACACAAATAGCTATAACTTACAAAACAACCAAGTAAAAATGACCAAAAAAGGTGCGCCGTGATGGGAGACAAGATGAGATAAAATATCATTATCATCTTTTCCCTTTTCTAAAAGATTTTTTTTGTCTGTAGGTACCTGTTGTGACAATTTCGTAATTGGCTGATTCAGCCAATATGTTCAGTCAGTGTTGTATGGTCATATGTAAGTGACATGTCATTCGCTAACAAGTCGATTTTTATAGAGAACAAAGGCAGACTGGGACAAAAAAGTCAGACCTGGCATTTTGCTCCGGACCAACTCATATACCATCACAAAATACCACTAATCTTTGAGCTCCCAGCAACCCAGACTGTAAGCAATAAAGAAAATCTGATTATGTTGATGAATGATTGTTACATGCAGAACATGTTCTTCTTCCTCTCTTCTCACCTCTCTTTTCTCTTCAGGTGCTAATTACCTGACAAGGTCCGACGTGGAGAGCTGCCCAAGCCTGACTCATCATGGGATGCCTTCATTTCACATGGTCCAATTACCTCTGAAGGCCACCTTTAAATGCACTGAAATGCATGATTTTTTTTTATTCTGAGGAGAGACTGGGACCATTACTAGGGCTGTTAAAAATAACACGTTAACGTGTTAATTAAGTTATGTAATTAATTGTGTTACAATTTTTAACACAATTAATGCATGCGCTGCATGACAAGCCCCATCCATGCATCATTTCTCTGTTACGATGGCGGGATGGACGATGGTCGAGATGAGCCGGCTGGCTCTCTGATGGACTTGAGAATGAACACAGAGTTAATGGAGCAACCCTTGGACATCGCCCCTGTGGAGAATGAGGGTGTTTTAACACACACTCGTTTCCTGATGAGAGGGTTCCACACCCGCACTTTTCCTGCTTTTCTTTTTTAAACTTGCGACAGTCCAGCTGCGTTTGCACCAACATGTCTGCTCTAGAGGATCTCTGGTTGTCTCTGTTTGTGCTGTGACGGCTGTCGGTGATCAGCTGATCGGCTTTTGTTGCGTTTGTTTATGGTTCAGGAGGAAACTTGTGGTTCATGGTTCACACCGTCAAATATTTACCCCGAAGTATTTCTCTAGTTCTTCTCTAACACAGTAGCTGCTGGTGGTAGACAGGGTTTATACTTCAGCTATGCAGGGGCGGGTCTAGAAAAGTTCTGCTGGGGGGCCAGGCAGGAGCACTGACCAGGAAAAGAGGGGGGGGATATTAGACCTTTTTTAGGGCTAGATTTTATGGAGATGGAGATCCCTGATCAAATGTTAAAAAAAATGAATAAAAACTAGTAAAAACAAGCAGTCAATGACATATTTTACCAGCAGGTGTTTACTTTGGGTGATGCTGCTGTAGGACTTTTATCACTGCTACACAAACACTCAAACCTCAATGATAAAAGCAAAAAGCTGTTTTTA
>CM047994.1:27509290-27522466 GCA_026261665.1 Melanotaenia duboulayi | reverse complement strand
GATGATGTCTTTCAGCGATTTCTAGCGACTTTTAGGACGCCAGCAGCTACTTTTCTCACTGAAGAGTTATTAACAGAGGGTGTGTGAGTGTAACTGAAAGAGGAATGCTGACAGGATATGAACCATTACCAGTTGCATGCTGTTGAATGAATATTGAAATAAGATGCTCTTTTCAGTTCTTACAATTGTAAATCAGTGCTTCACCAACCATAAACTTCACCGCACGTCGCTGCTCTGAGTGGTATTAAATGAAGAGCCAAAATAACTGGGTAGCACACTAGACTCGGTACGATTAGGAGTTGTGTCATTCTTCAAGTCCGAGTTTGGTTTAATTAGTCAAATGAAAAAGACCTTTGGAATAACGTGCTTTGGTTATTGCAGAACAATGTATGTTCCCATCATAGTAAAACATGGTGCATCAGATCCTAGCGGTCTCAGGTTGATTCTTCTTTGACCGCAAGACTTTTCTTCCTGCTATTGTCCTACACGTCCCTGCATTACCCACAATCCCCTTTGTGTTGTAGTCTGCTTCCTGTAGTTGGTTCCCTTTAAGCACGCTGAGACCTACGCTTGTAAGCCAGAGTTTGCTTCTTTGATACAAATCAGAGTTCATTTGCACATTCACACCTAACCAAATGAACTGTACCCTCTGAGCAAACCAACTAGGACTCAAATCAGAAGGGCTGGTGTGAATGCAGCTCAAGGGGGTCAAACCACGAGAGCTGAATCTGTGGAGGAGCTGGACTTCTTATCACCACAGGGAGTAAAGCTGTGGTGATTTGCTACTCATGTCTACATCCTGGTGTTAGGATATTCCCTCCTCTTCTTCCATGAATCCATCTCTACGTATTTCAAGATGTAACTGTTTCCATTCACCCTATGGATTTAGTTTTCTGTTCTTGTTGTATGTGCTGGACACCCAACAAGGCATCCTAGTAAACAAAAGTCTTTTCAAAAGTGGAATCAGTGTAAATATGAAATCCTACAATTTCTGACAGTCAGCTGCAATCAGAGAGAAATACAACGTTCTAAAGAGTAAAGTTTTCTTCCAAAACGCTTAAAAATACTTATGACTGATCATAAAATGAATGTATTTTGCTAAACAGAAACCTGGTTGCACCATGACAAATATGTCACTATGAATGAATCTATGCCGCTTATCAACTTCCAAATATCCTGCAGCAAACTGGCCTTACGGTGCAAACTGTGGGCTGCTCTGAGGGATGTAAGCAGGCCGCAGCACACAGCCCTTTCAGGTCTTCTCAAGCTAGTTTCACACATGCACTGAAATCCTGAAATCCTCTACAAATATGCATGGGGGGGGGGGGGGGAAGAAAATGTTTGCAAAATCTGGACTTCTTGCATAGAGTTTCCTTCTTGCTTCACATCCAGAAGATCAGCAGGTGAGACAGTGGGAACGTATCAGCTGATGCTGATGTCAACACAAACACATTCATCACGGCAGCTCCTCCATCATCTCCATGTTTGGTATGAAAAACATTATTTATTTCTGCTCCCTGGTACCAGATGTTTATGATGACAATAAATCTCTTTTATTACCTCGTGCCATCTTTCAGACAGGCAGCTATCGAGCTGCAGTTGGCAACCAACAGCTCAATAAGGCTTGTGAAGGTGGTCCTGAACACATATCGCCCTCTAGAGGCCAAGGAGTCAGGACTTCAGCCCCATCCTTTCCCTCAAAACACCTTTTTGTTTCAGGAGAAATCTAAGTTTCACCGCAGTTTAGGTGGGAAAGTTGTTCTCTTCCCACCGTTTCCTTGTGTTCCCCAGCTCCGGTCATTATTTACAGCCCTCTTTCAAGTGTTTTCCTTCTCTCCTCTCCTCCCATGTGACCTTCACTCCTCACCTTTTAACTCCTCTGTCTTTCTCCCTAAATTTTCCTCCCTCCTTGGAGCCTCCTTCACTCCCTCCTACATATCCTCTCTTCTGCTGTTTCCCCCTCTTTACCTCTCTCTTCTTGGTCAGGGGTCTTTATTGTCTCCCTCTCAGCTCTCTGTGGGAACAACCTCTCTGTTTGTTGACCAATAGGAGCAATTCATCCCGGCTTTTTTCTTTTTTTATATATAAAGAAAAGGCAGGATGAAAGCCCCCCCATCCTCTATACACACACACACACAGTCCCACCCTGCAACCCCTCCATCCCACCCCTCCCACCGAGGCCCTCTGAGTTTGTTTAAGAGATTGAGGGTAAAAGAAAGACAGAAAGAAAGAGGGACAGAGAGAAAGCGTCCGCCCATTAAGGTAATTATATAGAGCCTGTGTTCCTGTTAGGGCCCTTAATTGATGTTAATGTTTGCCTAATTGGGGAGATTGGAGGAACTGGGGGGTGCGGGGGTCCCTCCTGAAAAGGTCCCTCTTTCTCCCAGGGAACACTCTTCAGTCTTCCTCACATCTTCTCACTCTGACGTTCACACCTTCCCACAATAGCTGTCACCTCCAGCTTTCTCACATTACCTTTTCTTAGCCCCCCCACCTCCCCTCTCCACCTCCGCCGCCCCTCCACCTCTTCTTCCCTGTCCTCACCCCTTCTGGCCGACTGAACATGTTGAGCTCAGTTTTACCCTAAACATTTAGATCCATTTAGACCCGTAAAATAATATAAAAACTCCATTTTTACATGTTTAAAAATGTTAATCAGGATTTGAGGAGAAGAATCTGTGTTTTATAAAAGTTTGACACTAATGATTCTGCTTTTCTTTTCTTTTGTATGACTGATTTTACTCTCCGGGGTCCCCCCAGAAAAAGTTCTACAAGAAGCTCATACTGAGTTAAACAAGACTCCTTTTAAATGTAGTTTGTAGTGACTGAAACACACCCACGAATATTTGAATAAAAAAAAAAATCATTTAAAAAAATGTACTTTCATATTATCCATCATGTTGGCTAATTACACATTAAATAAACAAGTTGTCTTAATATGAGTAAAAAAAACAATTAAATTGAGAAGCTTCATCCAGTGCAGGAAGATTTCCTGAAATAAAAAAATATCTAGACTTTAGAGAGAAACATCCAAAACAAGTGGTGAAACATTAATTTCAAGTCCTTTTTAAGTAAAATCACGCTACAAACAGCCTGCTGATGCTTCTCTTCAGTGTTTCCCACTTTGAGAAAGAGACTAAACAAAATGATTTTATTATTATTTTTACTGTTTTATTTTAAGAATGTTTTAAAAACTAACTAACAAAGCTCCTGCTGAAGCAGCAGCACCACATCATCCTGCCAACAGCCTCTGACCACCGAACATGCTCATTACTGAACGGAGGTGAAGCGTTTTTACAAAGGCCGGAGTAACCAGGACCGTGGGAATAGAGCCATCAACCTTCCTTCCACTCACTGGACAACCCGCATGGGAGTCCAGAAGACTGACCTCATCCTCCAGAAGGCCAGACAGACCTCGTCCTAAACCACGAGTGTAACGCCCTCAGGACGGCGCCACCTTGCCCCCCCTTCCACCATCATGCTTCTTAACGCTGCTGATGGCGGCGTGCAGACATGGCAAGCCACGGTATCCATTGTTTGATTATTTCTTCTCCATGGCGACCTGTGTGTTCGCTGCATGTTGTCCTCGCTGGGCCTGAATGTTTATAGCTGTGATTGTTTTTTCTGTTACCCGTCTGGTAAATTGTGAGCTGGATTGGCCTGTGGGGATAAAAAAGTTGTTTGAATCTTGAAATGAATGTTTCATCACGTGTTTTTAGTTGTTTCTCACTGGTCTGAAGTCTAGATATGTTCTCTTATTTCAGGAAATCTTACCAAGCATTTTTATTTTAAGAGCTGGTTGTTGAGTGTGTGAACTGGTTCAGGGTCTTAAAACAGTTTTTTTTAAAGATACAATGTGATCTCAAACAGAGTCCTAGTGAGACGTAAACAAAAAAAATCAATAAGAAAATAATAAGAAAAAAACAGGAGAATAAAAGAACAACAACTGGCTTAAAGGAAATATTAAAACCAGATTTAAAAAAAGACGTCAGATAATTGTTGTTTATCAGCTTTCTTTCTTTCTATGATTTCTATTATTACCCGAATCAAAATCACTGAATCTTTGTTTGCTCGAAGAAGACCAATAAATAAAATAATATATTTAATACTTCTGACCAGGAGCAGATGACTTTTACACAATCACGCTATGGCTTTTTTAATAACAGTATTTCTGAATGTTTTGACCCAAAATGTCGGATTTTTTAGCCGATTTTGTTGAATGTAGTGTTTTTATTTTACTTTATTCTTATTTTCTTTTCTGAAAAGTGCCTGAAATTTTATGAAAATATTGTTTATTCTGTTTATTATAATAATAATGAATGATGAATGAATGATTTAATCTTTCTGAGATACAAACATTAATTAATCACACTGGGAGGTTTTTACCATTATTTTAGAGTGAAGCTAAAACTTTCATTTCAATTAAAAAAAAGAAAATAAACACAAAATAAACAAACAAAAAATAAATCTATTCAGTCTCTTTCATCATCAGATCTGCACGTTCTGATCTCCACCATGGTGATTCATCTTCCCTCACCTCAGACGTCTTCTCTAGTAATAAAGTTAAAGTTCAGGGTCCAACGACATTTCCTCATCCTGTTACCGTCTCCTGGTGCCACAACCACCAACATCAACCAAACCAAACAAACCAACATCAGTGCAGCTCGGAGAAGCTCTGCAGTCTGCCAATCAGCCGTTTAATTTGAATCAGGTGTGTTGCAGCAGGGAGACATCTAAGACCTGCAGGATGGTGGGCCTTGAGGACCAGGGTTGGGGTCCTCTGCTCTAGAACCTTTACAGGTGAACCGTATTTTCTCTAAACTTCTGAATGCACATGTTCAATGGTTCAATATCTAAGTTTTTATTACACAACATGCGGTTTTCTCACAAGATGATTTACCACAAAACACCAGAAGAGTCTGAACCATGAATGGATCAAATGTTCGGGTTCAATGGCAGCTGGTATCTAAACAGTCCTCTTCATCATCCTCTTCATCATCCTCTTCACATTTAGACCTCTGACCCAGACCACACCTAACACATGACTAGTGATGTTGTGGTTTACCCACGATGCTGCTAGATTAGTCTCTGTACTTTGAGTAATTCCTTCATCTCTAACTGTGATGGTTTTCTAGCATCTCTTACTGACGAGTTTCTGCTGTTTGGTCCCGGGTCTCGCTGCCCGCTGCCTCAGACCCGTGTCGCTCAGATGTCTTGGAGCAGTTTCTGCTGTTTGGTCCTGGGTCTCGCTGCCCGCTGCCTCAGACCCGTGTCGCTCAGATGTCTTGGAGCAGTTTCTGCTGTTTGGTCCTGGGTCTCGCTGCCCGCTGCCTCAGACCCGTGTCGCTCAGACGTCTTGGAGCAGTTTCTGCTGTTTCTCTGACAGAATTATCTAAGATATTTTGTCATTTAAAACCATCTCTCCGCCCCTCAGACTGTCTTCGGCCAAGTTTTATAAACATGTTTTGATCCTGTTGGGCCGTTTGTTCAGAGATTACTCAATACCTCCCATGTTGTGTCCCATCCTGTTTTACACAAGCCACAGTTCAGCCTCTTATTAAAAACACCGCCCGGACCCAACTGATTTGGCTAATTACAGGCCAATTAAGATCAGGCTCACCTTGATCTTAATGAGATCTCTGAAAATTTTCAATCTGTTTGAAATCCCTCTACAGCACTTTCAAGGGTTTTTAATGATCTTCTTCTAACTCTGGATTCTAGCAACTCTGCCACCCTCTTGTTGCTGGGCCTGACAGCGGCCTTTGTTACGGTTGACCATGATATCCTCCTGTCACGCCAGGAATCATGTGTTGGCCCTAAAGGAGCTGGTCTTCAGTGGTTCGAGTCCTACTTCTCTGGTAGGACCTTTTATGTCAACTTGGGCCCCTATAGCTCCAAATTAGCCCCTCTTAGTTGTGGTGTGCATCAATAGGGTCCATTTTTTACAAGTACAACATTTCATTTCACTACTTTGCAGATGACTTACAGATTTATTTGCCCTTCAAAGCGGGAATAGATTCATTTAATCTGTTATTATATTGTCTTGAAGATGTTGAACAGTGGATGTCCTTAAACTTCCAGAAATGGTCATTTTTTAAAACTCTTAGTCTGGATATTGATGATGCTCTGGGCCTTTATTGTCTTACTGTAAGGCAAATGTAAAAGACCTTTAAACTGTGTACGGAGGTGAGTGCAGTAGTCCAATCTGGTTTTTAACATCTGAGACAGCTAGCTAAGGTAAAGCCATGCCCACAGGCTTCACACCTGGTGAGAGGGTCCAGCACCCGCACTTTTTCCGCTTCTTTTTTAAAAACCTTTTTCCTTCCTCTCCTATTGCTCGCTGAAACCTGACGTGACCGTCGGGGCTCACGTGATCGTTCACCTTGTGTTGAGGAGGAAACTAGCAGGATGTTGATGTGAAATAGCCCATTTTAATTAGACAACCTATTGTTTGCATTTATTTTATGTTATTTTTATTGTTAGTTGAGGTTACAGGAGCCACAGCTGTGAAATCTGCTGGTTATAACACAGCCAGATGGACCAGGTTCACATTGCAGCTCAAACGAGAAAGACTTCGCTAATCTATAGGTTTACTTTTTAGGTGTCATGATTGTGGTGGAGGGAAATTATGAACATGTTCTGAAATACAAATCAGAGCAGGACTTTCTCTAACCAGGTGGCTGACTGGTGATAGAAAGGCTTCTAATGCAGGGGCGGGTCTAGAAAGTTTCGATGGGGGTGTCAGGCCGGGGCACTGAGCAGGAAATGGGAAATCTTTATATTAAGTGGTCATCCGATGTTTAATTTGTAAAAACAAACAGCCAATGATATGTTTCAGTGTTGCTGTAGAACAACATTTAGAAGTGCATTACAGGCTGTGTTCATCTGTAGTGAACTTAAGATGAAGGTTAGTTTAAACTTTAAACTTAACATTAGCTGTTAGCATTTTATTGGTATTTCCACATCGGCTTTCTGTTTCTTACAGGATCCAATTCAAAGTTCTGCTTTTTGTTTTTAAAGCACTAAATGGTCAAACTCCTACTTCCCTGTCTGAGCTCGTATTTATTCATGCTCCAGCTACGTCCATGAGATCCAGCTCCCAGCTGATGCTGCCCATTCCAAAGACCAAATTTAAGTCTGGATGTGACAGAGCCTTTTCTGTGGCAGGACTCGGGAACAACCTCTCTCTAAGTGTTAGTAGTCCTTTTTTTCTTTTTTAAACCATCCTATTTGTCGTTGTCTTAGTTGTTTTTAATTTGCTTTTAATGGTTTAATTGTTATAAGATTATTTATTGTTCTTTTATTCACTTTATTTTATTTTAGATGTGTTGTAGTTTGTGAAGCATGACCTGTCGGAAATGTGCTATATAAATAAACCTAACCTGACCTATTTCTTGAAACAAAATACAATAACTGTGATGGTTTTATGACAACATAAACAACTAACCATGTGTTAGGTATGGTGTGATGTTTAAATGTGAAGAGGATGATGAAGAGGAATGTTTAGAGACAAGTTATCGTTGGAGCAGAACATTCAGTGCTTTGTTCACGGGTCAGACTCTTCTTTGGTGGTGAATCATCTTGTTAGAGAACGGCCTGTTGTAGAATAAACACTGACACACTGAACAGGTGGACATGTGCATCCAGAAGTTTAGAGAGGGTCAAATAAAGTTCACCTGGAAAGGTTACAGGTGATTTTAGGTTCATTCTGACATCATACAAAATGTAGAATACCCTTACCTTTGTGTGAGTAGCATTGAATATAAAACTATAACAGCAAAACAAGCTTTTTAAACATGGTGAGTTTATTTCATCACGTGGGCAGCAGCATTGTTTGTTGTGTGCTGTGGGTCATATAAACATTTCATTTGCGGCTTTTTGTTTACTTTCTATCTCTAAATGAAATATTTCTTATTATATCAGACTGAAAGTTTCCGCCCGCTGCCATGTACTAACATATATGTATAATGCACGTGACAAGTATCAATGTACAACAGTTAATAAGGCCACCTCAAAATAGGGCATAGGAACGTAACGTGACTACACTAGCCTAGCGGTGGCTGACAGGAGCAATAGTCATTGTTGGAGGCCACTCGTGAAGCACTGTGATCAACATGGGGAGAGCTTGTTGCATGGTGGGTTGCAATGCACACAATCAACAGAAGAAGAAATAGCAGACAGTCATTTTATTGTTTTCCTACATGAAAAAAAATCAAGGCAGTCTTGTGTCTGAAGTAACAAAGAGGAGGTGGTTAGCATGGATATCCACCGTGAGGGGCATGGACATGAATTTTTCTGAAATACCAAGCTGGTTGAAAGTGTGTTGAAGGCATTTTCATTCTGTTAAGTGTTAACATTTTGAGGCAATTATGTGTTTATTTTGCTCCGTATCTGAGAAAATTACTAGTCGGTTCCTCTATGTTTTAACGTAGCACCAGTTGACAAAGCAAGCAAACATGCTAAGGAAGGCTAGCTCAAACCTTGTGTGATGAATGAGTGGGACCCAAACAGCACTCAACTGAGCTACTCTGAGAAAGTGAATGTCACCCAGCAAGAATAAGGGCTATTTTAGAGCTTTTTTTCATCACTGTGTCTATGATTGAAGCCTGACAAATTCTCCTAATAATTCCTATAAAGGTGTTATATCTAATCTATATCTAATCCATATTAGATCAGGTAGACTGACAAATAGAGGGTTCTTAAACTGTACAAGAGCCTCCAAAGACTTATAACTTCTAAAGTGAGCCTCAGTAAAGGCGCTCACACCACAGACAAGATGCACAAAAATGTCAGGAAAAGTAGGAAAAGCCAGAGGACGTAAAGGCCCATTTATGCTCCCTTACTTACGTAGATAAAAACGTCTGTTTCAAACGTCATACGTCGTTGTCCTCAAACTTCCATGTGCCTTTTTTGTTGCCATGGTTGCTAAGGGAATTTCTTCACAGAGTTCATTCCCGCTAGCCGAAGTCAGTTTCAGACAGTTTGGCAGCAGTAATGGCAAGGCAAAGCTAGGCCAATTTATTTCTAGATTTCATGTGGAAGACAATTCAAAGTGCTTTTGAATTGGTACTGTATGTCCGGTATGAAGTTGTTTTCAACTGCCCAAGACGCCCTTAACATGCACATATCCTTTCTTCAAAAGCTTGCGCAATTTCAACAGTTGTTGTGCTCATCTTCATTCTTCTTCTGCTTATTTGTTTCCTTCCTGATCCTCTTCTTCTTCTCTGATTTGTTTCTTTAGCTGGTCGCACGCCAGCTATTCTGCTCAGCACTGCACCCAGTGGTATGGCTCCGTCTTCTGCATGAGGCGACAATAGCTATGCTCCCTGAAAACAGATCAAATTGCACACAGAACTGACACAGAAGATGGACAAAACTTCTGTTCATCTGCCTATCTGTCTTCTGAGCATAAATGGGCCTTAAGGTGTTGGAGTCTCGGGCCCACTCTATAGCACATTTCATATGGATCATTATCTCCAATCAATGCGATCTTTTCTGTATAGCATCTCCACACCTCTGAAAAAAAACTTGTCCCTGTAATGCACTGTCAACATTATGGTTATTGATCTGCAACGGTCCGGATTTTTTCTGTGGCCTCAGAAAATGGCTCCAGCGTATTGTTTACGTTCCAGAATTCACTGCGCTGTAAAGTTGGTTCCAATGCCCCATTCCTGTACAATTCCAGCCTGTATTTATTAGTACTGAATGATCTGAATTATTTATTTATAAGACATGAAGCAAAGGTAAAATAGTAAAAGTAAAAGCTTCATACAAGAGCGCTAGCATCAACGTTAGCTGTTAGCATTAGGTATTCAACACAGCCAATACATAAATATCTGAATAGTTCCCCAAATACTTAGTTCTCCTGATCTGAAGTTAGTCCGCAGCTTCTGCAGCTTAGCCTCTTTTTAGGGGTAATTTGCTGAAAAATCCTGCTTAAACTGGTCCAGGTTTGAGGCGATTACCACAGACCAACAGGTATTTACTGACATTTTCTTAGTGTTGTTCTTAAAAATAAAGTTGATCCAGGCAGCTCTTTACTCCTCCAATTCTGGGAGTTCACGTAGCCACAGGACATTTCAGTGTGCAGCTTTCATGATTCCTACTGGTTTTAGCTGGCTGAAAATGGGCGGGGCCAAGCAAATCAGGTATACAAATGGGTGGGGTTAAAGACCAGTGGGGGGAGTTTACTTCCCAGGTTGGAAATCATGACTGAGGAGCATTTATGTCTTCCTTTTTCAAAGCTGAATTTTAAGTCAGATACACCCTCATGGCGTCCCAGGGTTGTTTTTTATGTAGGTTTTTGGTCTGTTATACCATAAGTGACACTTCTAAGCATTTAGAAAAGTGATGTTTGCATAACATGTCTCCTGTAATGTATTGAAATTTAATCTCATAAATTTTGATAATATTTGACATTGTGATGCTTCCAGCATGTACCTTAACAATGTTTATTCCATACTTTTTAAATTTCATAACAAGCTGGTCTCTAAATATCTAAAATGGTTGGAATCTTTATACAAGACAGCAATCAAAATCCATGACTAAAAGCCCCAAATGTGCCAGACCAGTCCACCCGTTTAAACCAGATCCCACAGGTCAAACCTGGATCAATAAAATCAAAGTCCAGAATGGTCCAGTTAAGATAAAACCAGTCAGAATGGGACCAGTTTAGTTGTTAACATGGGAAAAACTGACAGAACTCAGACAGAAACTAAACCACATGACAACAAGCAAACAAATCCGTCTTTTCCCAAACAAACAAAGTAAAGTGAGTTGATCCAGATGAACTTGAGCTAACTGACAGCAGCCATTGTGCTGCGATGGCATGCTGCTCTGACACAAACTGACAGCAATTGTTGGTTTGTGTAGGCCTTGATGATGATGATGATGATGGTGGTGGAGGGTGAAAAGCAACATCAGCCTCCACTGTTCTCCCGTCATCTCCACCACCGGTAAGAGCAATCTCCACAGCCGCCACCGGGCCCTGTACTAATTACAGCTACATCTGTCTTTCTATTTTTTCTGCCTCTTCCCTTGTCCCTCTGTTGTCTGCTGAACAAATAGTTCATGCCATGTTCCTCCCCTCCTCCATCTTTACTCTTTACTCCGCTTGACACCTTCCTGCATGTCCTCACAGCTGGAGGCAGTGTCAGCGCCACTCTATTATGGATTGTATTTGCATGTTTTTGTGTGTTATATGTGTGTGAGAGAGGGAGTGTTTGGTATTAAACACTGGCACATTTTTCTGTCTTCCCACATCGTCTCTGTATTTGTATATGCTAATGAGGAATTTCTGTGCTGCCTGCCATAAAGGAGCTGCTGAATAATAACCCTGTAAAGAAAACTGGTGCAAACTGACGAACCAATTATCTCTGATCTTGTTTTTCTTGTCCCTTAACAACCATATGCAGCAGAAAGATGTATGCTGTTAACAACATCAAATCCTGAAATGACCCACGTTAAAGCTAGATTTAATATAGCTTCTTTTTTTTTTTACATTTCATGCCCTTCCCTTTTTTCCTCCCTGTATAGTTCAAATTTACCCATCATTCTCGCGGAGGGAACAGAGCGGATCAACAGAGAACGACATGGGCACAAAAAAAGCTGCGAAACATGACAGCACAACAAATAACCTTCAACGCTTTCTGCCCACAAATTCAACCACAGACATAGAAAACACCTAAACTATGTCCTGCAGCCAAATTAGACACCTGTCCAAACCTTTAAAGACCTTTTGTATTTTTCACAAATTCTCTGTACTGCATTCTAATTGGCTAGCGGCCTGCGTGTTAGCGTGCATGGCATGCTCGGCTGCAGAGAAGGTAAAATAGGCAGGCGGGGGAGCTGAATAGAAATTTGATTGTGTTGCTGTCAAGCGCTCCCGCATGAACTCCCCTTTTCTTTCTCCACCCAGACAGAGAGGAGAAGTGTGAAGGGAGAATAGGGGGAGAAGGAGGAGTGGGCTGATGGAGAGGGGGGAGTGGTAGAGAAAGGGTGAGAGAAAAAGAGAGAGAGTGGGTGAAAGAGACACACACTTCATTTGTCATCCAGTGGCCTGATTGGAGTGGCAAAGCCAATTCACATTTCAAGTGGAGTTCTCATCACACAAGCCCACTATACCAAACCCCCATTCCTCCTTCATCACCCTCCCCCCATCCTCACCTCACCTCATGTATCCTGCCAATCAAGTGCAGCCTGTAAAAGCTGCCAATGTTTCGAGCTGAGAGCGTCATCATCATGGATGGGAGCGGTAATGACTCGCTCTCAGGGGCTATAATAGCTGCAACTAATGGAGAAGGGTAGTAGGGAGCGAGGCACAAGGGGTGAGGGTCACGGGGAAGGTTGGGGGCGTCTGTAGAGCCGCTGCTGCTGCTGTCATGACAAAAACTCAAGGAACTTTTTGGGGGTAATTTAAACTGAATGCTTCACATCGCTCAACAAGTTGAAAGAGTCTTATTGCAGCATCTGAACACAGAATTAAATTTTCCTAAAAATTCCAAAAATCTGAGCTTTTCCTCCTCATTCAGGCTTAGAAAGGGCGCCATGAGTTACCAGTGTTAGCGTGACCTCTGCCCTCATCTATCGACCACAGAAAGGGTGAGCAAAACTTTTCCTTCTACTTAGGGAAGTGTATAAACACAAGCACAGCTCAGACAAATGGAAATGTTCACAGGTCTCTAAATGTTCTTTACATCCTGAAAATCATCATTTAGTCCAAAACTTTTGGCCTGATTGGTGTGAAAACGTAAAAAAGGACCAGCAGGTATCTGATAACTTGTCATGCTGATGAGGTTATGAGAAGATTTTGGAAACTGAGAGCAAACGGAGACTTCTGAGCAGTTTCCATGATTTGAGACCCGTGTTGCAGAGAACTGCACATGAACCTAATCTGCTGAAAATCCAAGTAGCTTTTTGTAGACAAATCAGGAATTTCCCAGCCATGACTGAGCTGGATTCTGCTGGATGAATCAACGCAAGCTGAAAGCAAACAGGAGACAGCTGAACGTGCAGGGATGCTGGACATGCGTCTCCCAGCTGCACATATTTTTCATCCATGTCCTTGTTTTTCTTTCTTTCTTCTTTTTTGTTTTGTTTTTAGAACTGAGTTGGACTTTAAATCTTTTTTTTATTAATTTTCAACAGAAATGTGTCATTAGAATAGAATAGAATAGA
>CM047994.1:27489609-27501237 GCA_026261665.1 Melanotaenia duboulayi | reverse complement strand
TGGCAAATGTACCACAATGCCCACAGAGGTGAAAATTGTCAAGAAATAGATAAGCTAATGATGCTATTTGCTAACACTTTCCTGCGTTGTTACACCATAGTTAGCTGTATTTCTAGCAGCTCCATGTACATCTGTTGTTCCAGCCTGGTTGCTATGTTTGTAGCATTTCCATCTACCGTGTCGATCGCTAACTTTCTGGTCATCATTACACATGTTACCTGCTGGTAGCGATCACTTAAAGTAAGTGTGGGTTAATTCCTAACTATCAGAACCAAAGAGACAACTTATTTGGTTTTACTTACAGCTTGTGGCCCAGGATCAGAAATACGGGCCTTGAATGTAGGAACAGACCCTCCTTTCAGCTTAGACCTGGTAGCAAATCCCTCGTTGTCCTTACTCATCCAGCAGTCTTCGGTGAAGTACCGGTGACAAATACAAACACTGGTGCTTCTCTGTGGCTGCCTCCCAAAAGCAAACTCCATCCATTGCTGTCTGAACGTTGCTTCCTTCGGGAACCATCGCGTGTCCACCGCGGTCGCTTCTACCTGACACTGAGCAGTAAAGGTGGGGCTGCCTTTCCTTTCTTCATGTTAACATTGACATTCTGGCAAAGATGACCAAAAGCTCAGCCGGGAAGTGGAAGTGGAAGATTTGAGTTGGATGCACTCAGTGTGGCCAGAGAGGTAAGATTTAGATCAGTTTGATGGAGTGGAATGGAGTGTGTGTGAAACCAGTTGAGATCAATGTATCAATGAGAATGTTGTGAGAAATGGTATCAAAGGCTGGAGGAAGATGAAGATGGTGAGGAAACAGTCAGTTGCCATGAGGAGGCTGTTTCAGTGCTTTGAAGGGTCTGAAAACCAGACTGGAATTGTTCATGGGGATTATTTTTGATTAAATGAGAATTAATTTGAGTTAAATATTTTGGATAAGAATGGAAAGTTGGAAATTGGATGGAAATTATTAAAATCATTAGGGTCGTAACCAGGTTTGTGGATTGTGTTTCGACTTCATTTAAATATGGACGATTTTCACAAACTGCACTTAGGATGATCAATAACTACGTTCACATGGATTAATATTTCTTCTATCTGAAGTAAACCATTTTTATCAGAGTCCAGCTGACATGTTTATGATGCTGGCTGAACTGATCTGATCAGCTGTGTGTTTACATGAGGGACAGGTTTAATATCATAAAACTTTAAACACACAGTGAACTGATCTGGATGAAGAAAAAAAATATTTGGTCAAAAATCTGATTCTACTCATTTTAAGCCTTTCGATCACTGAGGTGCACAATACCCTGCAACTCTTTCAGAGTATTTGAGGCTATAAAGTGAAGTGAAAGGAATAAACCTCCAGGGTGAGGAAACAATTATAACATGTCCTGCGATGCAAATTAAATTCTCTGTAGTTCAGTGTGTGGCCCTTCACCTCTTCTCCTCTCTGCACAGCTGACCAGAAGATTCCTTTTAACATTTTGCCTTTTCCATTTCCCATCAAACCCAGTTTGTAGGTTTTTTTTAATATTCATCTGTCATTTTTTTGGCACCTTTCATTTTCTGTTTAATGTTCCAACTGCTGCTGTCACTTCCTTGAATGCACAGACCGTAGATGTTGCTGCTGTAGACGTGTGAAGTTATTAATGCAGGTTTGTCAATGCTGCTGGTTTAAAGATAATCTGGACAACAGATGTGTTGTTTTGCTGATTGTTTCTGTGGGTGTATGTCTTAAAACACAAGAAACAACATTTTCTCTTTATTTTGTTTACTTTGTTACTCAAAATGAAAAACCAAAACACATGAAAAGTTTATTTTCTAGATTCTGTAGCGGTTTGACTCTGTCTCTAAGGCTATGCTAGGCTAAGTTAGCACAAATTTTGAGTACTGCGGGGTAGGACTATATAGCTATAGCATTTGGTGTAGAGAATAGACCACGAGAGGAGTAAGTGTAAGGCTGTAGCGGTTTAGATTTAATCACCAAAGACGACAACGCCAACTGGATACTCCAGTAAAAAACAAAGGCTCGAATGATGTACCAGGGCAGACCGATTCACAATTTACTAAACACTTATGTACATTTAATCAATAAAACACATCACAATTAAAATAATTCTTACAGTTACGCCCCTTTTACTGTATTCCTAAGCAGCAAGTGGGTGGTCCGTCTGCGAGTTGCAACCTTAAACAGGAGAGGGTTAACAAATGCAAAAAAAAAAAAAACAACCCACAAAACATGGTACACTCTGAATGAAGAAAAAATAAGACACAGGCTGCATCTCCAGGTGATATATGACACATCCACTACCCCAGGACTTGGTCGGGACCAACCGTTTGATTGTATAAAATAAAAGAAGCCCAGAACAAAACAGCAGTGTCTTCCTCTGCAGGAACGTGATGTACGCTCGTTCGCTGGCCTACTGGAACACACATCCACAAATACAGGTTACTGATGTAAATAATATAGGATCACCTATAGTGGAACCAGTCTTACCCGTATAGGTTCCCACAGGAGGAGAAATTAAGCAGACAAAACTGCCAACGACCTTCCCCTTACTTGGCTGCCAAATGCCTCCTGCGGTTAACCTGCCCAGGGTAACACCAACCTGATCAGTTGTCTGCCCAGCTGTAAAAAAAAAAAAAGTATATAAAACTGCCCACGGCAAGCGAGTGTTAACCTACCCAGGGTAACACCACCCTGCCCACGGCGATCAGCTGCCCACGGCGATCGGCTCTCCGCTCAGGGTGTTAGCAGCTAACGCTCAGCCACTTCTCTTACAACAGCTAAGCGGCGATCACAGAGCCTGCGCTGGGAAGGGAGATGCACACTGACGGGCGAACGCCTGTTCTAATTGATGGAGAAGAGAACAAGGAGCTCCAATAGATTGCACCTGGTCAGTGTAATTGATAGAAAGAAGCAGGGGAACCTTTTCCACCACACCAGCCAAGGAAACCAGCGTTCACTTCCTGGGCTGAGCAAGCAGGTGCTAGCTGTTAGCCACCTGCCACGTGGACAGGCCCAAGTAAAAGCTGTTCTCTGCAAGAGAACTTTTCTCTTGCTTTCGGGGTCACGAGAACAAAATGGCGTGGTTGTGCACATCTTGCAACTTGTTCTCAATGCATCAGCAGGGCAGAACTTTATTTTGGTAGGGCTCAAAGAAGAATTGTGTAATTAATCGAACATTTGAGGTGGGCGTGGTTAACGTGAAAAAAAGCTGTGGCTTCAGAATTTACCCTGATGCAAAGTTGAACGTATAGTATTAATAAACAGCTAATCGAGGTGATGAGAAAATACAAAAACCTATACAACCCATGTGGCACTTAAAAACACCAACACCGCTGCATGCACAACCCCACCCTGCCGCGGGCAAAGCTTCTTGTTAAACATGAAATAACCAAGTCAATTGTTCATTGCACATAAAAACACAGACATCCCCCTGTAGTAATTCCTACCCACTGCAGGTAAAGCTCCTTGTGGAATTTGATGTGACTGGAACAAAACCAACTTTTTTCTTCTTCTTGAAGCCTCAAGAACAAAGTTCTCACTTCTTGGTGAGTATGTAGTAAGTTAAAGCATCAAGACCAACTCCCTGCTACCATTGTTAAAGACTATTCTGGCAGCTATTCCTCGGGCTGGACCATGAACATATTTACCAAACACAGATGTCGTTCTATAATCTTTGTTGTGGCATCATGATCTTTTTTAATATTCTGGGAACAATTCAGACTCTAAGATATGGGGCTGAATTTAACGTGATGTCAATGCCAAAAATAAAAAGTTCACAAAGCTGCAGTAACATCTAGTCTGGATGTGTGTATGTACAAGTGGTCATCAACCCTTTTGCTCACCATTAGCACACCTGTAGGAATTCAACCAAGATATGTCTGGCAACCTGTTTAGGATGTGCACCGCCTGTAGTCGATGGGATGGACTCTAACAGGAATGTATGAAGAAATGAGCCATAAGAAAGTCTTGTTTGGCAGGGAGAAAGTTGGGAATCTTTAGTTTGTTGACTGCTGCTTTAGTTAAAACCATGCCAGTGGCAGAGGTAAGTATTAACTCCTGTGATATAGTCTGAGGTTTGTTAGGCCAGGAAACGACTTTATAAGAGGTGATTTGAACATTTGACCAGGTGGATGCTGCTTTAAAGGCAAAGGCAAATTTATTAGTACAGCACATTTCATGTACAAGACAATTCAAAGTGCTTTACATAAAACATTACAGCAGGCTACAGAAAGCATTAAAAAACAAAAAATCAAAGAAATAAAATGAATTAACAAAAACAGAAAGAAAAAGCTCAAATAAAATAGATAAAATGCAAGAAATAAAGTTCCAGCGTGGGGAAAGACTATTAAAACATGATCAAGTTTAAATATTCCAGCTTAACAGAACCAGGTGCAGATCTGGACTCTAAATAAAAACTAGTCCATGCAGGAGAGAACAGGTGGGCCTTTAACCTGGATCTAAATAACCTGAGTGTTTCAGCTGATCTGAGGCTTTCTGGGAGTTTGTTCCAGAAGCTGTGGTGCCRTCTAAAACCTGACTGGAAGACATCATAGCAGTTGTTTTGTGTTAAAAAGTCATTTAGTTGATCAAAAAACGGCTTTTTCCATGATCTTACTTAGAAATGGAAGATTTGAGATCGGCCTGTAGTTGTTCATTGTATAGGTTGTCCCTTTTTAGCAGAGGCTTGATTACAGCTGTTTTTAGAAGCTCTGGGAAGACGCCCCAAATTAAAGATAAGTTAACAATCTGTACCGGATCTGGCTCCAGATTTTTTGAGAACTTTGTGAAAAATCAAGATGTCCAAACAGCAAGAGGAGAAGTTCAGCTCACGTAAGATGTCCCACAGATCTTTGCTGTTCATGGGATTAAACTGTCATGGAGTTTAAACTGGTTGTCATGGACACAGTATGTCTCCTGAACCTGCTGCTGATGAACCAACTGCTTGTTTGATATTCTGGATTTTTTCTGTGAAGAATTTGGCAAACTCAGCACAGATTTGTTGCTTTAGTAAAAGAGTTTAAAACAGCTGAGTAGTTTATTTCTAAATGAGTCAATGGGCTTTTCTTTGTGTTCATGATGAGACGTCCCCAAGTGACTTCATACTGTCAGACGCTGATATTTACAGATTAATATTTACACTGTTGCTGAATCTCTCTTCTTGGTTTATCATTGTTTCTCTTTTCGTCCTTTTGACAAAACTGTCCATGTTTTGCTAGCAGTGTAAAAACGACAGTATATGTTTTATGAAGCCTAGAGGCCCCAGAAGGAAAGTCAGGGCTACAGTTCAGTGTCCAGACACAGATCATGCTGTTAACAACAGCAATGCCCACAATGTCTGAGAACGTGGTGGAAAGGCGTTGGAGTCCAGGATGCTGGTGGAGCCATGCTCAGAGAAGGACAAAATACTGCAGTCCCAATATCCCTGGTGTGTCCTTTTAAGTGCTACCATTTTGTTTGCTAACAATCCCACACTCCCCAGGACGATGGTGTAAACTGTAAGTAACCTGAACCCAAAAACACTCATTGCTTTTGTATGGGCACAGAAATGCTGCATCTTTGACCATAATGGTGTGTGTTTATTCTGGCGTGGTGTGACAGCTGGTGTGACATGTGAATCCCTCCGTGAATCATCACCTAAGACAGCTGTTAACTGAGCAGGATTGTAACTCTAACTCTCTGTGGGGCAATCCAACATTGTCAGATACTGCAGGACCCAAACAAACCTCAGATGGAGTCCCAGGTAGTTTTCAGTCAGCTCTCACTCCATACAGATGGCAGCTTATGTCAAATAGATGTGAAAGCTCAAAGTGTCTGAAGTAAGCATGATCCGTACTCACCCGTAGTAGGAAATCCAGTAAAGCTGTCCCACAAGCAAAACTGGGTCAAGTCATGGAAATGCTGCTGTCTTTACAAAAACCCTAAATAACACATCCCACCTGAACTGTCAATAAAGAGCCAGGCAGCCCAGAACAGAGCCGTCAGCCAGTCTAATGAGAACAGAAAGACGGTCTAATCCGTGTGGAGGAAAAACTAGACAAGATAGAGTCAATAAAATAAAAGATTCCAACTTTACACAAATGATTTTAAGTCAGATATTTCATGTAACTTACTTTTCTTTCAATTCTTTCAAATTTTTATTTTCCATAAAATATTGAGGGACATTTGTCAGATTTGATTAGCAGAAATATAATTATTATCCTCCTTTCCTGCTGATATGTTGCATGTTTCATGCTTCTTCATAAACATGTTGGTCACTGTCCTGGTCTAAAGCTTCTAAAGAAATAAAAAAAAACAATGTCCACCAATAACTTCTCCTTTTGTGTACCTTCATTTCTTCTTTTCCCCCGTCGAGGAGAACTCTACTTCTACGCTGTAATCACTCTACTACTGTTTTTGTTCCTGGTAAGTGGACTAAATATTTGGATGCTCATAAGCAAAGCAGAATAATTGAATGTGTGATTTGTGGCAGCTGGCTCGGAGTCTATGGGCTTGTCTCAGCATAATGAAAACAGCTAGTGAACCGTTGTAAACAAAAGCAACTTGTTATGTTGCAAACCCCTCGCTGTGCTTTGCTGTGTGTGGAAAACAACTCATTTTCTTGATGGTGTACTGTAATCATGGCAAAGCTTTACCACGCGCTGCGCTGAGTACTGCATTGCTTATTAATACAGAAAGAGAGAGAGTCGGTCCACTTCTGCCAGAGATGAAGTAAGAAAAAAGAAAAATACATCAACTTGAATTATTGTAATTATTAGTTGAGTCCAGACGGGCAGACTGAGCTGGCTGGATGACCTCAGAGTATTTACTGCCGCCTCTGGAGTTTCAAATTTTGATTCCAGCTCCAAGGAGTCTGAATGATTTGAGAGTACTCAGGGTTCTTAAAAGTCCTACAATAATTATAATAATAAAAATAATTACAGTAATTACAGTTTGCTGACTCCTCAGGAAGCTCAATGAATTCTGAATGCTTGAACCAGACCACAGCTCCACGAGATCAGAGCTAAAAAACCTGGATTATTGACTGGACAGTACGCCCTGCATAAAAGGGAATAAAAACATTTTTCCAGTTTGGTTTCTCCAGAATTGAAGTTATGAAAATGAATAAATAGGTTACCTTTTTTTATTTCATTTATGTATTTTAGAAAAAAGGTATAAAAACAACAACAAAAAAAGAAAAGAAAAGAAAAATGATTGTGCAGGTGGGATGGAAACTCCTCAAAGGGTTATAATATATCTCACAAAAACACTCAAAAGAACAAGAATACAAAGATTCAACAGGAAAAAGAATTATTAATATTACATACTTTCACTCATAACCACAGAAATGAATTCGTGACACATTTACGTTCAGATAGAAATTAAATGTTGACAAAGTGAAAGTTGGGCTGTTGCACACACGTCTCACCAGCTAGATGAGGTGAGGGAACTCTTCTCCTTTTTTTAATTAAATGTATATTTAATTAAGAGTTTAATAGTTTAATTTTTCTGGGGAAGTAAGTGTTTGTGGCAGGTTTTGAGTCTAAGTGGGGGGCATGTACTCCCGAAGAGGGTGATGTGGTTTTAAGTGGTTTGGTTTTCAGCGTGGGGTTGCAGTGGTGGGCCGTGGAAGGTTTTTCCGGTTGGATTTCTACTTACTTTAAATAAACATTTGAGTCATTAACAAGGCTAATTTTGTCTGGTGTGACTGTTCAGGGGCTCGGCATTTTAGCCAAGAGTTTATGCTGCCAAAGATTTATTACACAATGTTTAGTGAAAGGATAGTTTAATAAATCTAAACATGTAAAGAATCTTTTTTTTAAAGGACAATTGCATTTTAAAGAACATAAGTAGAGATTCACTAATGTGCTACAGAGTTAGCCAAGCAGCTAATTGAAATCTTATTGTCCTTTGGCAGATCACAACAATACATACACACCTTTTTATTATTATTTTTTTCTATTTTGTCATCATCATGACTTTTTCATAAAGTGCTCTAACAGGTAAAACAAAAGCTTAAAAGCTAGGTCTGTCAAAATTAGCGCTTTAAAACAGATTCATCTGTGCAATTAACGTGTTCTTTTTAACCCATTAATACATAAACAAAAGTTTTTACTCATGCTACATTACATTTTGAAGATATAAGCTGTTTTTTAATCCACCAAACACCATTTTATCCTCCTTTTCTATGACATGTAGAGGATGCTGCAGGATGATACATCTGACATATTACACGGTCAGTTGTCCATCTGATGTGCTGGCCCACACTCCTCCCTGGCTGGTGGTGGTAATGCACTAAATCACCACCAAGGAAACAAGAAGAAGAAGTTGTTGCCTCTATGTATGTTTGGTTGTGACCAGAGAAGATGGAAGAATCTGCTAAACCTGTCAGCCATGTAGAAGGAAGTTTGAGGAGTAAAAAAATCAAAGATGGAAGAATGAATAAAAACGCGGTCTTATGCAGACCGAGCAGAAAGGAGTTTTAGTTTCACCGAAGCACCCTCTATCTCAGGATCACATGTGTTGAGGCTGCAAATTCAGATGTAACACCTAGCTTCCTGCAGACCACAAACTAGTGTTTACTTTTTGAAATGTGATAAATCAGAAATAATCCACAGCTATCCTGTGATTAATCAGATTAATCATTTTAATAATTCCCCAGTCCCAATAAAACACGTAAAAACAACAGCTTGAAGTTACTAAAGTAGAATAAAAACAGTCATATAGATGACATCACACCCAAGCAATAAAACTAAATGAGATCAAGTCTCACGCTGTGCTGAAGACCAATGAGATAAAGTCCATCTGAAAACGGCTTTTATGGACAGTGGGGTGGTCTGGCAGCCTAGCAGTCTGGTGGCCTGGCGGTCTGGCAGTCTGGTGGTCTGGCAGCCTGGTGATCTGGCGGCCTGGTAGTGTGGTGGTCTGGCAGCCTGGCGGCTTGGTAGTCTGGTAGTCTGGTGGTCTGGCAGCCTGGCGGTCTGGCAGATGGTCTAAGGTAAGTTGTACCATGATTTAGGGGCACTGGTGGGGAAGGTCCTCTTCCCTGTGAGAAGGAACAGCTGGTCAGACCTGAGGAACCATGTGTAAGTATAACGGAGGAGGATATAGATACAGATACAGAAGCTGGGGCAAGGTCAGTGAAAACTTTTAAAACAAACTTTAGCATTTAAGATGGACATATTGTAACTATGACTATTTATATGTTAAATGCAAATATTTATCTGGTCTGGCCCATTTTAGACCAGCTTGCGCTGGATGTGGCCCCTGAACTAAAATGAGTTTGACATCCTACATTAGCACGTTGTTCCAGCTACGACGTAATCACCAGAGCGATAAGATGATGTTTCCTCAGCGGGGGGAACACCACTGATTCACCGAGCACGAGTAACCACAACAGCTGATCTCAGATAATTCCTGGATTTACTTTTTACTGTCTGGAATGAACTGAAACAACATGACTTCTAAACCTTTAAATATTCTCATGTTTGTGTTTTTTTTATAGAAATGGATCTTTTTTTACTATAAAACATAAATAAATTCTTTATCTCTCTTATAAAAGTGCATCTTTTTACCTGTTTGAGCTTCAGACGTGACACTCGACCTGGTTTGTAGTTGTTGAGATGCTTCTGAACAGTATCTCATTTTTCTTTCTTTGTTTTTGTGGTAGATGCTTTTTTTGTCACATATTCCTTATTGACTGATTCTTCTCTACAGATTGTGTAAAACTATTTGCTCTGGTTTGTCATTCCCAGCTTTTATCTGCTTTTCTTTCACTTCCCCCTTTTCCTCCTCTCTTCCATCTGTCTCATCCTCTCCTTTCCCTCTAAAATCAACTTCTAGCTCACCATCCCGTCTCATATGTCTTTTTTCTGTCTTGTGCTTGACAGAATTCTTCTTGAGACGAACAAAAGCTGCTCTCCACAGCACCCGGTCTTGACCGGTGGAGGGGTGAGAGATGATCAAACACAACTGAGAGCGGGAAAGAAAGAGGAGGGAAATTAGGGGGAAGGGCTGGTTGTTTAACCCCTGAGTGGAGTCAAGAGTCAGGATTAGGGGTCAGAGGTTAAGAGGAAGTCCTTTCTGCCAAAAGAAAACCACTTATCATTCTCATCTAATGGAGTAGCCATCTGTCAATCAGGAAGAGAGAAGAGGGGCCAACAGGTATCACTGGCCCCTGATGGTAGAATCACCGTCCCCCGAGGGCCAAAACCTTCTAGATATATGAAGAAAGAAGTAGAACTCTGACCTGAACATGCCCCAATGTCTGACCATTAAGCAGGAGACACACTTGCACTGAGTTTGTGAAGGAAGTTTGCAAACATGTCCGAGTTCTGCCCCTCAAGCAGGTTTGTATGTCCTCGGCTGTGGCGTGTAGCCTCTCTCTCTTCCAACCCCCCCCCTCCCACACACACACACACACACACACATATCCAACCTCTAAAGGCAAACATTTCTGCTGAGTGATGTGATCACTGACAGGTTCATGAGATGGTGGGAGTCCCCCCCGAAAACAACATGACGTGCAATGATGACAAAATGGTGAAAATGGCACCAGAACATAACTTACAACACGATAATGGCCATATTATAGTTTGGGCTTATTATAGTGGAGATGAGATTAAAAATAACTATACATAATTAAAAATTGCATGTATTTTATGTAGATTCCTGTCAGTTACAGCAATGTTAGACATGAATTTTACTGATTCAAGTCTGTAGACTGAAATAAAGTCATTCATAAGAGACAGTACTCAATGACATACATACAGGAATAAATATTAATAAATCATTAATACTGCATCTGGTGCTATTTGTAGTTACAGTATATAAAGAATAACCTGTGACATTAAACATATTCTGCAGTATCTCACGTGGAATTAAGAAGTCATATTTTCTTGTCTGTGATGACGTCAGTGTTTTCATTTGTGTTTGTTTGATTTTGGCTTTGCTTCCTGTTTATTTCTAAACACTGTGCCCTTTAACATTTTAGTTGGTTTAGTTTTTATTTGTTTAGGGTTGGTGGTGTGATGGTTAGCCCGCAGCCTTTAAAGCAAGACAGTCACTAGTTCGAATCTTGGCTGGGGGGAGGTTCGAACCTTGAGGTTGTATGTTCTCGCCGTGTGTGCGTGGGTTCTCTCTGGCTTCCTCCCACTGTCCACAGACGGTAGGTTAATTGATGACTAGGAGTGAGTGCAAGTGTGAATGGTTGTTTGTCCCCTATATGTTGGCCCTGCGATGGACTGGTACCCTGTCCAGGGTGTACCTGCCTCCAGGTTGCACGCGACCCTTAATGGACTAAATAGTACAGAGAATGAATGTTTTCCTCTCACTTTCCTCTAATTGACCCTCACCTGTATTGTATTAGTATATAGAACTACCCCGATTCCAACTAATGACTTAAACAAAGAAAAGATATGTCCCAATAGTTTGTCATTTTTCCCCTGTCACAGTCACGTCCCAGTAATTACAGTATAACATAAATAATGCAAGGCTCATGTTACAAAAAAGTGTTTATTTTTTATTATTATTTATTGTTGGTGGTACTGTGTGGCTACGTATTCTATTTTATCTTATTTTATTCTATTTCATTTAAACCTGAAGCTTTGCAAAACAATTCAAGTGTACTCAGACCAAGGCCCTGAT
>CM047994.1:27445858-27457512 GCA_026261665.1 Melanotaenia duboulayi | reverse complement strand
TAGAATAGAATAGAATCTTCCCTGGGTTAGGCTGTTCATCTCCAGCCCAGGTCCCCTACCAGAGTCCTGGGAGCTTGAGGGTTTTCCAGTATCTTAGCTGTTTCTAGGACTGCTCTTTTCTGGATGGAGATGTCTGATGGGTCTCCAGGTATCTTCTCCGAGGTGGGGAACACAGCCCCCAGGGTTCCGATGACCACTGGTACTGCTGCCTTCACCTTCCAGGCTTTCTCCAGTTCATCCTTGGTAATTTGCCAGTTTGTCTTGTTCCTTTTCCCTGATATTTTCATCGTTGGGGATGGCTACTTTAATCACTACGGCTTTCCTTTGCTCCTTCCTTCCACAATGTCCGGTTGGTTGGCCACTAGCATTTTGTCAGTCTGTATCTGGAAGTCCCACAGGATCCTAGCCCTCTCACTCTCCACCACCTTGGGAGGTGTTTCTCATTGTGATCTAGTGGTCTCCAGTCCATATTATGCACAGATGTTTCTAGACACTATGCTGACTACTAGTATTCCATGTATTCTTTGCCTGCCAGTGTCTTGTATCCTGCTGTGAGGTATTGGATTGTTTCAAGGGCCTCTTTGCAAAGCCTGCACCTGGGATCCTGCCTGGTGTGGTAGACCTGGGCTTTGATTTCCCTGGTACTCAAGGCTTGCTCCTGTGCTGCCATGATTAGCGCTTCTGTACTGTCCTCTATAGTCATTGGTAGGACTTGTTCATATCCACCACACTGGCTATCTGTTGCTGGTGCATCCCATGTCTCTCTCACTCCTCAGCTTGATGTCATCCATGCAGAGGAGGTGACTGATGGTGGCCCCATTTCTGAGTCGGCATCCATAGCCAGACTTGTTGATTGTGGAGGTTCATGCCTATGCCTATGCAGAACAGCAGCGGGGACAGAACATCTCCTTGGTATATACCACATTTGATATAGACTTGGCTTGAAGTTGTCCTCAAGGGTGGTCTGCCACAGCTTCATTGAGTTTGCAATGAAGCATCTTAAAGTGTTGTTGATCTTGTACAGCTTCAGGAATTCCAGGATCCATGTACTGTATATGGCGCTGAGCTACAGCTGGTGTTTTGCTCCACTGTTGCCTTTACCAATGCCTTTATGTGTCTCTGCCATGTATTGAACCATGTGCCCCCTTCTCATAGCTGCTATGACACCCAACAGGAGCTTCCATGTTGTAAAGAGACAGGTTATCGGCTGAGTTGGATGGGACTCTTCCTTTCTGGGGATTTTTCAGTATCAGGACTGTCCGTCCCTTGGTCAACCATTCAGGATGGGTCCTATCCCTCAGCAGTTGGTTCATGTGTGTCACTACACACTCATGGAATGAAGTTGTTGTCTTTAACGAGTAGGCATGGATCATGTCCGGTCCAGGTGCCGACCAGTTCTTTGTACTTGAAATTCATTGCTGGATATCTGCCACTGTGATGGTTACTGGATTTTGTTTAGGAAGGGAGCTGTGGTCCACTCTTATTTCTTTTAACCACTGTGCTTCACTGTTATGTGATGCCTCCTTCTCCCATATGTTTTTCCAGTATTGTTCAGTCTTCAGCCTTAGTGGGTTAGTACCCTGCCACTGGGAGTACGCTTTAGTTGGGTAAATGGAGAACAGCTTGTGTTTCTTCTCAGTCGTGCAGCCAATGTTTGGAGTGTGGCAGTTTTCAAAGCCTCAAGTATGGACATCTAGCTGTACCTCTTGGGTACCCGTTTTGTGGTTGTACCCTTCTGGAGTTCTGACAGTTGACTAAATTTTCACCTTTCAACCTCCTCCTCCATAGTGCCTTGTTCTTGTTCTTCATATTGATGTTATTTTGGCCAAGCATCTCCAGGATCACTGTTGCTGTACTGTATATCAACTCATTGGTTTCTGTAATGGTTGTAGTAGGGATTGTTCTTAATGCTGCATTCACATCAGCTGGAAGACTTTCTAGTGGTTAGTGTCAGAGTTGACAGGCTCTCATCTTAGACATGCTCTTATCCCTCAGGTCGGTTGCACTCTCATTCCACTCATTCCTCATTGGGGCTTGGTACCCAAATCTCTCTGAGCTATCATCCTGGCTCCCCCTTACCGTAGCATTGTATCTCCTCAATCTCTAACCGTGATAGCAGTTGCCGTTTGAGGATGTAGGAACACTGAGCTATGAGTTGTTTCAATATCATTGTAGAATGTGGGTATCGAGGTATCCATATATCCAACATCCTCTTCATGTAGCCCCACCCACTGGTGTTATTAGAGTAGTAGCATTCTAACAGTGCCTTGTGTCCATTGGCATCTGTTTTGTATTCCAGTAGCCCATTTCTCGCCTTAGTACTGGTTCCTCAGTACCTGACACAGACCTTGTTTCAGCGGGCAATGTCAGAGCCAGATGTAATGGCTGTAGCTCAGGAGGAAGATCAGTCATCTTTCAACTGGAAGGTTGGTGGATCGATTCCAGATATATTGAAAGGTCTTTGGGCAAGACACTTAACCCCACATTGCATGTGGGGAGTATGTGTGTGAATGGGTGAATGTGACAGGTAGTGTAAAGCGCTTTGAGTGGTCAAACTGACTGACAAAGTGCTTCAGAAGTACACGGCCATTTACCAAATGTCTCTCTGGTTGCATTCATGACGAGTTGGTTAGGCAGTAGCGTTAAGGCTCTTGACTAAGGACGGTGTAATATTTTATTATGGGGTAATATGGGATTCGCGGAGGCTGAAGGATGGTGTAGCTTCTTCTTCAAAGATCATCAGATTAAAGGTAAATTTCCTACCTGATATAAAGCTTCCTGATTAGCATACATTAGCAACACTGTGTTAGCATCTTACCTCAGCTGACTTTAACAAGACCCACAAAGGTTCCTAAAAGACATGTGTTTTGTTGGATTTATAGATGTTTATTTGCAGTATCATGCAACTGAGTTGATAGAAAATCTGGTTTATCATGTAAAATATTTAATTCAGTGACTGAAACTTTGTTTTGTTCTATTTTGTCTAAATTGAATCCAGGATCATTTTACTGAATAATTTCTGTGACTTTATGGTTTGAAGATATCTGTTAATAAATTTATTTCACATCACTATTGTCCACATGAGAAAGCAGTTTATTCTACGGTGCATCATCATCATCATCATCATCACAGAAATGTTCTTTAATCACACAGAACAAAAAATCCACAACTTAAATTCAACAATTTAATGAAAACTTGCAGTAATATGACCATTAACAGATAAATCATTGATACATCATACAGTATTAATTTAAAGATAAAATCTGTATGTGATCATTTTGACTCGATGCAACTGCACAGAATTTGTTAGATAAAATGTTCATTTTTACATCATTGTTTTTATTTTCTCTGGTTTATAAGGCTTTGTTGTCTGTAGGGAGGACGGATCTCTCAGCTGTTCTGTCCAGTGGAAAATGGAAAGGACAACTCAGGAGTTGCTGATGGTGACATGTCCCTACCGTCCCTACCCACTGCTACACCCATGCAAGAACAGCATTGATTTGTCTCAGAGATGGGAGCAGACATTACAAAATACATGAGATAATCCAAAAAGACCCTCTGGGCCCTGCGGTTTGTGGGGCCTCATAGGGGCCTTAGCATCCCATCAAATAGGAGGTAAACATTAAGAGAGTTTTTTAATGTTACTAGACAATTTTTTTCTTAAATGTATAAATAATAAATATAATGAATAAATATAATAAACTTCAATAATAAAAAAATATGGTCTGTAAAATATAGCTTTTCAAAAAACTTATATCATCATCTGTTCTTTATATTTATATAATTTAATCAAATAACTTTATTGGATGTCTGTGTAGTCTATTGGATGCTTTAAAGCACAGCATGTGACCAGCAAGGCACAAAGTTTCACACCGACCAGCAGACTGCTGGCAGATTCACTATGACTAAAAAAAAAAGGTATCTGATTTCTTTTTTTTAACCCTGAAGCAAAACAACATAAATTCTCCCAAAACAAAGCGGATTTCCTCCACAGTGATGGACTGGAGTCTGTGCAGCAGCGTGAAGGAGGTCAAATCAGAGAAGCAGCATCAGCTAGTTAAAGTTTTTCATATGTTCCAAGAGAAACGAGAACTTTGCTCTTGTTTTCGAGGCCATAAAAAAGTTCTTATTGGTCCAGTCAATGCATCCACAAGAAGCCTTGTCCACGACGGGGCGGGATTACTGCAGGAGGGATGTCTGTGTTTTCATGTACATATAAGAACTGAACCGGTGATGTCATACTTAAGGAAAACTTAATCCATGGCAGNTGTTTTCATGTACATATAAGAACTGAACCATACTTAAGGAAAACTTAATCCATGGCAAGGCAGTGTTGAGCACACGGCAATGTCCATGTGGTTATTTACCACGTGCTATTTACCACAACGTCGATCAGCTGTTCAGTAAAGCTATCCATTCAACCTCGCATCATTGGAAATGGAGAAGCCACAACCTCCCGCTTCACGCTTTTTCACGTTAACCATGTCCACCTCAAATTTCCAACCAATCACACAATACTTCTCAAAGCCCCACAAGAAGAAAGTTCTGCTCAGCTTATGCGTCAAGAACAAGCCTGTCCCCATTCTCGTCTGCGAGAACAAAATGACGTCACTTTTCTCTTGTGGCCTTGAGAACAGCAGGGACCAGTTCTTCCAGTTGCTTTACCTTCTGGGGTTTCCCAACAATCATCATCTTTTATTAATATTTGATCCCTCTAAGTCTGTGTGCCAATAATAAAATATAAAAATACTGGCCACAGTATAAGTAGCTGTAATTTGACTGGTTTTTCAGAATCATGGATGTAGTTTTGTACCTTAAGGTGGGAAAGACTGNGTTTTTCAGAATCATGGATGTAGTTTTGTTCCTTAAGGTGGGAAAGACTGCATGTCCACATCCGTGAGTTTTCCTCAAGGAAAAGTCAACACCCCAGCAGTTGTTTCCCGGCTGTGATTCCCGGTGCCGTCCCTGTTTCCAGATTCGGATGGTAGTGAATTGTGCTGCTGCTTCTGTCTCAGTTACAGATCACATGAAATCCTGGTTGCGTCACAGATCTGTTTGCACCACATGCTTTAATGAGCGGAAGAGGTCGTGTCTTTGTGCGGAGTTGTCCTCATTTAACCTTTGCTGAATCTCTTCAGTCATTTTGACGAGTCTGATGTGTTCCTTGTGTTAAATGTCTTTCTGTTCTTATGTGTACGCCTGACTGCACCTTAGTCAACAGGAATTAGTCTTTTTTATATTTATGTTGTAAATGAAGCATAAATATCTGAATGTATGCTGAATACATTGTTTTATTTAAGATTTGATGTCCATGTTGGGAGTTTGCTGTTGTAAAATATAATGCTCCAAAAAAGCTTTGATTTGAAGAAAAAGTCAGTGATTTGTGCTTCGTTTAGTGTGACGTCATAATATAATTTTCTTTGTCCACACCTCCAGCTCTAAATCACTTCCCGTGGTTCTGTTATCCACTAGGTCGCTCTTGAAAATGAGACCTTGAGTCTCAGTGAGTTTTACCTGTATAAATGAAGGTGAAAATAATAATAAAAACAAAAAAAACTAATAAAATTAGCACGCTCTGTACCGGAGCCGAGCGATAATGAAGCGTTTTGGTTTGATTTTTTTTTGTTAATCTTAATGAATTAATGCCTCCTGGTGGTTGTGGTGACTCATTTCTAACAGCTGTTAGTTCAAACATGACAGTCACACATCGAGAAAATAGTCAGAAATTATTAGATTTCCTACAATTAAATGCTTATTTAAAAATGTATAATGTCGTTACCCATCTTTTGTCCAACGTCTTTGACTTGGAAAAACTTTTTACATCCTAGTTCAGGTTTCGTCTCAACCTTCAAATGAAAAACAACAAATGAATAAACTTTTATCGGTGTGGTATAGAGAGTCTTCTTACCAGCTCTATTACTGTGTGGTTCGGTAATCTCACTGTGAAARAGAAGAMRATTTTAAACAAAGTGGTTCGCTCTGCTCRYAGGACAATTGGCTGTGACCTACCAGTCCTAGAGGTCACCTACAAATCCAGACTTTTAACCAGAGCTTTGCAGATCATCAGGGATCCCTCTGGCCACCCTGCGTCCGAGATGTTTGACCTCCCCTCAGTGAAAAGATGTCGCTCTGTTAAATGCACTACATCTCGTCATGCTAAAAGTTTTTTCCACAAGCTGTGAAGACTTTGAACAATGCACCTTATTGTTTTAGTTACCTCTTTACCTGTACTTATTTATACAGTGTTTTTGTGGTTTTACAGAAAAGCGCTATATAAATACAGACCATTTACCATTTACCATTTTATTGTTTCCTAGCATCTATGTGTTCTTATGCTCTATCCATGTGTGTTTTTAGGCTTGTGTTTTTTGTTTTCGTCTGTTTATATGTTGACAGTGCACTTTGAGCTTCTTTCAACTGTTTTCCAATGTGGTTTTTTTTATACTGCAAATGGCAAATAAACTGAACTGAACAATCTGAGTGGCACAGGAAAACAGAAAACACGTTTCCAACCTTTTTACTGGAAAACATTAAACTTGAAGGTGGTCGTTTTTATACAGTGACCCCACTGATCCCCTCCACCTGTTTGCTTTTGATGATGTTGCTTTGGGTGGTGGTGAGATTATGGGGTAATGACAAGAGGAGGTGCGGCCTTCTTTAATCCCACATCATACGTGTGCATCACAGAGACGTATGTTTACTCTACTTAGCTGTTGCTAGCCGTTGCTAGCATCCACTCACATGTTATCTGAACTTCAGCTGAATCAGCTTCAGTCTGTGAGAAACTGCTCTCACTGTTTTTCTTTATCTTCATCATCAAAGTAGGACCCTCTCTTTATTCTTTAACCTTAAAGATATCTTTCCATTTCCACATTTCTCACTTGGTTTTTGCAGTGAACCATTAATAGTTTGTGATGTGTGAGAAAGTTGGAATAGTTTTACCACACTGTAGTATGAGGTAATTACAGGTTTGCTCATCCACCCCCTGAGTCCTCCCACTGACAATTAGAAAGTTGAACCACCTGGTCACATGACACCCCTCACCACAGTAATCACACAGATAATACTCTCCGGTCTTTCTCTTTTAGTTCACCCAGTCACCACAGCCACCTTGGTACTGGGCTACACGCTCACACATGACCAGTTTCCTACTTGTCTCCTTTGGCTTTGTCTTTCATTAACAACTGTTTTAGAAGTTGGTACCCTCTGAAAGTGATGAAGTGGAAATGCAGATGTACAGTATCTCACAGAAGTGAGTACACCCTTCACATTATTGCAAATATTTTATTATATCTTTTCATGGGAAAACACTATAGAAATTAAACTTTTATATACAGAACACCAAACCATAGAAACTAAATTTTGATATTCTGTATGTAAAAAAGGACATTTTTCCATCTCCAGAGATCCGTGTGCCATTTGTGTGGGATTAGAACAAAGCAAAGCATCATCTACACACATCATTTGCACCTTCTATATATCTTGTATGCCACTGTAAAGAATATTGGCTTCATATATATATCTTTGTATTTTCCTGTATTATTTGTTTGCACTTTAAATCTGCTGCCAAGCTGATTTTCATTGTTCCTGTAACAACGACAATAATGATCTCTAAGCTAATGTAGTCACAGTACAGACCCACCTGGTGACAGCAGACGTATCAGTCCTGGTCATTAAAGGCCCAGTGAAAGCAAAAACATTTCTACAGATTCACAGAGAAAAAACTTTTCACCATAAACAAATCCTCCAATTTAAAAGGTCCAATACTCCGCTTTAAACACAATATAAAAGAGATGCTGGAGAAATGATGTGAGCCTATCATGTGTCTGGCAAAGTAACATACTTATGGAAGCTGGTTTGTATTATCTTTGCTATAATTTCTCCTCAAAGGTTCAGAAAGATTTTTACAGATTATCTCGCACACATGACATTTCAAGTTGGAATTACAAGAAGTTCATGATAACATAGAAAATCATGAGCATCAGATACAGTAGAAAGTTATGATTCTAACACTTAAATTTAAAATCACGAGCTGAAAAGACATTTATGAGACTGAATGTCCTGAAGATGAGCTCCAGCAGCATGCAGACCCCGGCGCCCTCAGTTTGAAAAGCTGCTGAATTTAAGTTAAAGGACAACTTTTAATGACCAAGTCTCCACAGATTTAATCACTTCCACATTAAAATGTCTGTATTCAAAATGAAAAGGAGAAATGTAAAAAGAAAGAAGTGTTCTTACAGCCAGTAATTAGGGATGTTTTAGGGCTGATGGCCGACAGGGTGCAGACTTTCTAGAGCCAGTATTTGGAGCCGATGCTGCTTTTTGTTCCCTCAGTTTAGATCATAAAAAAAGACAATAACAACTATGTTGTGATTTTTTTAAGTAACATTCATACTAAATTAAAGTTCTGGAAGTTCTGCTGGTTATTCTCCTGTCAGCCTGTGCCAGCTCCTCCTCAGAAAATGGCCCGTGTGCAGAGAAATTCCTGTTAAATAACATGAATAACACGCATGTGGTGGAAACGCTGCAGTCTGAAGGTGTAGGGAGCCACCGATGAGGGAACAGCTGTTCTCTCCTCTGCACCTCAGCTGCAGTGATGAACAGATCTGAGCTAAATCTTTGTTTTTATACATGCTTTTAACTCAATAACTGTCTAATAAAATCATGAAGCCTTGCTGCTCCCTGACTTTCCCTAAAACTACATGAATTTTCATTAAAACTAGTTATATTTAGTATGTACAGAACAGGAACACGATCTCTTTACGGCCACCGCTGCTTATCTTCGTTGCGCGGGATTTTGCGCTGTTCTATTTTTAGCTTTCTGACCTTCCGGATAGATCATGTGGAAGCAACTGGAAAAAATCATTTTTGTGTTTTTATAAAAATGACTTCGATGTGAAAACTAAATTCTACAAGAGTTTTGTATTTCCCTGTTTTTACTTTCATTTTAGGAAATATTACTTGACATTTGTTTGTATATTTTTTTACTTAATTTGAAAATGTGAGTGTTACTGACAATTATCATGTAATTTGTATTCAGTGTATTCATAATGGCTGCACGGTGGTGTGGTGGTTAGCCACGCAGCCTCGCTGCGGCTCGCTGGGTCGAGCCTCGGCTGGGGAATGCATGTCAGGTCAGTTGGTGACTCTAAATTCTCCCTGTGAGTGTGTGTGTAAATGGTTGCTTGTCCATATCTGTGTTGGCTCTGCAATGGACTGGTGACCTGTCCAGGTGCACCTGCCTCTCATCTGTTAAATGCTGGGATAGGCTCCAGCTTATCTGCGACCCGTAATGGACTAATGTATCCTCATTCAAACCTGGCGCGTGACATCATGCAGGGGCGTGCAGAATAAACCTCATGAAATTCCTCTATGCACAGTCATGAAAGTATGTGTTTATGTACTTTTAAATGTTCAGTCGGAGATAATTTATGACAGGTGGTGAATAAACACTGACATAAACTATCTGACTCCAATAAAACTTTACCTATTTAGAGTTATTTGTTGAGTCAGAAATGAGAATGACGTCGAGGGTCAAATTAACAATTTATTAACAGATCAAAAGCAATACATTAACAGAGTCTCTGGGTTCAGACTAAACGTGGGCCCGGCCAAGAAGTCTGGACCCTGTCCAGTTAAACAATATGGGGGGAACTTTGGGGAGCTACTTTCTTCTTATCACGCACACACACGGCTGCCAACAACTGCGTCAGTTGAGGCATCTTCCATTTTGGAGGTGTGAGATGTAGATACAGAGTGTAGAAGGAAGTAGAGCAGGAAGGAGGAATAGATACAAACAAAACTGCCAGGCCATCTCGTACTCATCTATCATCCACATACATTTTCTAGCAAAGCTAAGCTTTCTTTCTTTTGCATGTCATATCCACAATGAGCAAACGTTATTCAAGATATATTATAAAGTCAGATGAACACAAAATATCTCTTCAGTGGACAAAAGTTTACTTCTCTGACCTGCTAACTTATGTCCTTGCTAGCAAACATGGTGTGTGCCGAAGTGCAAATATAATTAGATGTTTGAAGCCAAGTTTCAATGGATGCTATGTCCTCGACAACATTGTGTGGTTAAACAACATGGTCCGAAATACACGGACCGTTTTATCACAGTTTGTGGCGCACTTCGGTGCAGCCAGTGTGGCACTTCCAAAAACTGTGTAGGAAGCCTCAGAAGACACGTAAAAATTAGGAGATGGGTCTGTCTGTGGCTTGCAAGAGAGAGGCGTGTCGAATAGTGGGCGTGTCGTTTAGTGACAGCACTACTCGACACGCCCCTAACCCTAACCCTAACCAGTCGTGTCATGTAGTGGGCGTGTCGATTAGTGACGTCACTGCTCGACACTGCTCAACACGCCTACTATACGCCACGCCTCTTTCTTGCAGGCCGCAGATGGATACACTTGAAAATTAGAGCACCCGCAGCGAACATGATGCACAGCGGACCCAGCAGGCGTTTGATCGTGGCTCGTCTTCTCCGAAGTAATAAAGTGAAGCATGAAAACCTGAATGTGGCAGTTTTGTGTCTGTTCCAGTAGCTGTAACAAAATAACACGTTCTCAAGTAGTTTGATTTGGCATTGCTGCAGTTTATTTGGTAGCATGATTACAAAGTTTTAATGTATGATTTAAATGTGTATTTTGTTGAAACGGTGCGCTCCCACTAACCACACCAAGTTCTACCACAAGCAAAACCTGAAAATGTGTATTGCTGTGTACTGTGTTCATAACATTTAGAGAACTACCATCATTTTTGAGACAATCTAATGTTGGTACAAAATACAAGGAAGCAAAATATTTTGGGGGTTCTTAAACATTTTGTTGCTTGTTTCATTTTTATCACGTGGTCTATGGATAGAGCCTCGTTGTTGTTGGCATAATGTTGATGTGCAGTAACTTGCAAAAATGTTTGTTTAGATTTCTCATTATTTTCACAACCCATACAAGAAACGTTCTCCTGACTGGAAGGTAAATATTTTGCTTCAGGTACCTTACATTCTCAGGTTTAAGCTGACTTTTAATCTTGCATGAAAATTATTTCTTTCTAAGGTTTGATTTTTTTTTCCACTGTTTGTATTTTCCTAATGCAGAAAGATGAGATGAGATGGTTGTGTAAAATGTGTGGATTTAATTAATTAATTAATGTGTTGATCAGTTAATTAGTTAGGGTTAATCTACTGTATACTGTATTATACTGTACTATTTAAAATATCAAAGGCGAAAACAGGCACTATATCATATAAAACGTGATAATACACATGGTTTTACAAACAAAACATAAACATCGTTGGCAAACTTAGTTGCAACATTACATCAGAGTCTGAGGCAGCTTCTTTTGCCACGACAGATACGCCAGCAAAGCTCTGCATCAGGCATACCAAGCAGCCTCACAGACCTTTTTTTGTGTCATCAGAGAGACTTTTATTATCCCTTGGGATTCTTCTCTGTTATATCAGGACATGAATTTTGGTGGTCAGTTTTTCTCTCAGCTGCATTGAAGAGGTGGAAGACAAGCCAACATTAAAAGTTGTCTAAACAAAGCCAATTTTGCTAAATCAGTTCCGTGGAAGCATCACACGGTGACTCCCTTCTACCAAAAGAATGCTTGAGTACCTCCCCATAGCAAAGCAAAATTGAAGATGA
>CM047994.1:27412197-27429801 GCA_026261665.1 Melanotaenia duboulayi | reverse complement strand
GCACTGTATATATCATTCATTTAATATGAATGGGTAGATGTGTACAAACTGTTGAGGCATTGACAGGCTTCTTACCTGTAACCAGGGGTGACTGAGGGTCTTGTCCACACTATACCTCTTTCTCATCTTTACTTGCAGGAGGTTGTTGATCAGGTCAATTGCTGCAAAAAAAAACAGAAAACAAGAAGCTAGAACAGAATAAGTGGTTAAAGCTTCTCCTTTTATGTGGAAGCCTTTTCAAGCAAGGATTCATGTGCCTTCATTATGCATGGTGCTATAAAAAGGGGTGAAAGAGATGGCATGAGGAATCCAAGTTGACCTGCTAAACCTCTGAGACAACAAGAGAGGTAGTAACAGAGGCAAAATCGGAGAATTCGAACCAACAGTGTCATCACTCAGCTGACTCCACATTTCCAACCTGATGTGTGAGAGGACACAGCGGTGTCGGGCTGCGATGCCTCGGTTGGTATGTGAGAATTACCAAGACAAACAGCAGAATAACAGAAACCAGCCATTTCCAAAAACACTGAAGTGATGCTCTGTCAAGTTAATGTATTTTTATTTTCACCAACACCATCCACTGATACTGCAATTTGGATGCGTGAATGGAAAATTATTGAGCCCTAAAGCAACCAAAAATAGCTGGATACCGATTAGAAATTAAGTTCAGAAGGTAAATCCCTAAATAGAAATTAAAAGTCTGACCTAAAATTAAATATTACAGGATATTTTCTAAATAAGAACAATAATGTTCCATCACTGGATTTTCATTTATTGACAAGAGAAGATGAAGACCCCTGATTTAGTGTTCTTAAACAACGCTAACCACAACACATTGACTTAATTTTCTTCATATAGCAGTAGGCCATTTAAAGAAAAAGGACATTTTGCGTGTAACAATGCAATTAATCATGATTAATCACAACATTTCATGCAATTAATCACAATGAATCGCAACATTTCATGCAATTAATCACAATTAATCACAACATCTCATGCAATTAATCACAATTAAAAGTTTTAGTCTTGCCCAGCACTAATTGGATCGGTTAGCTCTGCTTCAGTCTCAGATCTAACACAGAATATGTGATCATAGAGAGGGTGACAAGCTACAAGTTTAATCTTTATTAAAAAAATGGAATTGTTTTTGCTTGTGGGCAGAGTTTCCTTTTAACCTGATATTTCAAAATGCTGATATCACACTAAGAGTTTATTCTGTGACATTTAACTCTTGTGCGATCGAAAAAGACAGCCTGCATTTATTTCCAAACAGAAGTTCGAGTTACTCTGGCAGGATGAGGAGGTGGATGGAAAAGTGGAGACTGAGAAGTGACTCAGGCTGATAAATCAGGCTCGGAGTGAGCAGGACCATTGCAGTCAACACAAAGTGCAGACACATTTAGAGGCATCAACATGAGTCACCAACAGTGGGAAATAGCTTGAAGTGTCATGAAGGACGTAGCATCTTATTTCACATAGGCGAGGGGGAAAAAAAACAAAAAAAAACATTTTCTGATATTTGCAGATTAGAAAAAAAAATCTGCCACAGGAGCTGATCATGTTAAAATTCATATAATAAATTTATTCAAAAGCTATTTAATTTATTGTGACTGTATAAAATAAATAAATGAAAGACTGTGATGAGTCATCATCATAAGCAGCCAGTGTGTAGGCCTCTTGCTGTTGGCAGGAATGAATTTCAGATCCTCTAGACTGTGGATAACAGTCCAGTCCTGCAGTCTTGATCCGCTTTAGTCTCTCCAGTGGCTTCTTCACCTGACTGTAGGAGACAGACAGGCTGGATGGACGCAAAAGAGGTCTCAGGAGACAGACAGACAGGCTGGAGGAGGATGCAGAAGAGGGCTCAGTGTGTCATGATGTGGGTGTTGTTTGTCATCCTATGTTCACCTTCGGCCTGGTACACACATAAAGATAATCAGACTTTTTTTGTCCGGATTTTCCCCCTTCCTGACAAAGGATGGCAAATGACCAATTATCTTGAGTCTTATCAAATTTTTCCTATAAAATGATCATTTTGGCTGAGCTGTGTTAAAAGCAAATTCTTCCCGATAATCGGCTCTGAAACATGTTTTACGACCAAAACTCTTGACTGCATGAGGAAAGCTGATGACTCCTGAACTGTGACTGTGTTGTATGTTATATGCGTTTGTATTTAATCTTTAAACAAATTATGCGTTCCTTCTTCGCTCTCCCCTCTGCTTGCATTTTTCTGCCAATTTTCTTATTTTTCTACTCAAGAAATTTATGGGCAGTGGCTCCGCAATACTCCTTAACCTCAGTGGTTTCTGTGATGGCACCATGCTAGGTGATAGCCTGTTGCAGCAGCTCCTGGGGTGAATGTCCGTTTCTCTTGATTTTATTATGATTTTCTATGTTGTTTTAGTCTGTTTTAGTTTTTCTACACCAGCCAAAAGACACGCTGTAAAAGCATATGACTACTAAGTTAAATTCTTGTTTTTAACAGAGAAAATGATTGGGTTGTTCTTATAGAAGCGACCCCTCCAAACGTCAGCTCAGTGGGTGAAGCTAGATCACATCAGAAAGGTGGAGGACTGGCTGTTCACTCCAGTACAGCAGATATCTTAGAAAAACTTTGCCTCATTGGAATATGTGGCCCTCCAGATGACTCCCCCTCTCGTGTGTTGTTCCTTGACATTTATCGACCACAGATAATGGAACAACTCCTTGGGGTGGGACAGGAAAAGCTGCAGGATGCCTCCCTTCTCTACAAATAACTATTGCAAACTTCTACAGAAGATCATCATGCTGGAAACAAAGATTCAACAGCTCCGGGTGAATGTGGAAGTGAAGGGATTGTGTGGAATGTGGCAACTTTGTCATTAATAAAAAGCGTCCTATAATAAGGATTGTAGAGATAGATCTATCTATACAAAAAAGATTAGAAAAAAGACAGTCATAATTTAAGAAAGAAAGAAAGCTTGTTTCGTCCTTTTTTACCACCCTTACATACCTTCCTGGGAGACTTTCTTCCAGGGATGAGGAGGGTACATGAAGGCTGCGTTCTGGATCTGCTCATTAATGTCTTCATCTTCATTAAAAGGGAATGTCCCACTTAGACTACAAATACAGAATAATTAAAGTTTATTTCTTTATTGTACTCTATCCTGTATCAGTTTAATTATTATAATGATTTCCATTCACTAAAGATAATACCCATATGCACCACCGTTCAAAAGTTTGGGGTCACTTTGTCATGGGATTCAATAGGGAAGTGACCCCAAACTTTTGAACGGTAGTGTAGATATAATATTTCAGTTTTTAAAAACATTTTAAAACACAAAGAAGAAGGGTACCAAAATGTAAACAGCTTGAAGGGGACTACCATTGTCCATTAAGTGCCACCTTACCTGACATAAATGATGACGCCAACGGACCACATGTCCAGAGAGCGGTTGTAACCTTTATTTCTCAGGACCTCTGGAGCAAGATATGCTGGTGTACCAACCACAGAGCACCTGAATGACTTCTCACCGATGATCCGAGCGAATCCAAAGTCACAAAGCTTTACCTGCAGCAGGACAAAGGAGCTATGTGAGACCAAATCCAACATCTAGTTACCTTCTGCACTTATTAGCTTTATTACATCCACCTAATATCAGACATATTGTTGGTCCAGCAAAAGAACGTCCGGTTTTTTCGCTATGGCAGGCCAGCCCCAGCACGACCTATCTTTGTACTAACCAATGATACCCATTTATTACTCCCACACAACACTTCTGAAAAGATCTGAAAATGAGGCAAATACAATAGTTTGTACTAGTTTGTAGGTTTTCTTCCATCTTCTGAGTCACCTCAATCATGAATCTGAACACAGTATATCCCACTCATCAGGACTCGCTTCAGCTGTCTATCTCCAGCAATCAGTTGAAAAGGCACCCGGGCCGGCTGGACCAGAACCCGGCTGCAGGTCCAGCCTTAGCCTGAGTCGGAGAAAGCTCTGGTGTATGTACGTATGTGACCTATTCACTCTGATAATCTGATGTATAGCATCAAAAGTAGACAAGTAACAGTATTTCCTGAAAACCCTGTCTCATCTGATCACATGACTTCTGAGTCAACCACAATACCACTACATATACATATACATATATATATCATGCTTTAAAATAAACCATCTCACTTATGTCTCTAACATATTCACTTACTGCATGTACACACAAAGTACCTGTGGAAAAGAGTCTGCAGAAGCCAGGAGGACATTTTCAGGTTTTAGATCACAGTGGACGATGTTCTTGAAGTGGAGGTGACGCAAAGCCACCAGGATCTGATAGTAAAGCAGAAACAAACATACAAAATAAAGTATCATAAAATAAATGGATGTACAGTTAAGTTGTTCATTGTAAACGCTCTTTAGCTGATTCCAGACACATTCAATAAGGAAGGTTAAATCATACTTCCTATTCTGTGCTATTGATCCGATCATGGGATGCATCCAACCCTTTCATTATGTGTCCAGTTATTTATTAAATTCCATCTTCCTAAAGAGCAGAACACACACTCGACCCGATACTACGGTGCAGTCGTCTTCTGACCACACAGATCATGGACTGCGATCAACTTGTTGTAGTTCTCAGTTTCAAATTAATACGTTTGAAAATATGGATCTTGATCAGTAGGTCACCAGCTGTTTTCTGACTAGAGTCCAAACTTANTTGAGCTGTTTTCTGACTAGAGTCCAAACTTATTTGATTTTTACATTTTATATCTTACTAGTAAAGAGACAACGCATAAAAACTACAAGTTATATAAGCAGGTGGCACAGTTGTGTTATTTATAGGAATTTTGCATTAATTTTAACTTCTTTTTCTTTTTTTTTTACCAATAAAAAAGCTTATTGCCACATTGAGACATGAATTCACACCATTTGGTTACTTACCTGAAGAACATTAAATCTGACTGATTTAAAGACAGGATTGTGGATTTTATCGCTCTGGTTGTTCCTACAGCTCAGTGATTCACCTTTTCTCATCAATATTAATTAACATACGTCTCCCTGTTCAACCAGTTAGAACGAGGTTCATCGTACTAAGTTAAATTTGGTTTACCTTGACAATGTTTAAATTTGCACTCTACCTGGTTCCCATGGGCCAGAACACCCAAACAGAGTTGCAGCTACAAACAGCAAGAAGAATTAGTAAACTCCATTTAAAGTGCTTTTGATATTGCGGTGACTCAAGCCATGGATCAGTCGTCCAATCAGATTATCTTTTGCTCATTTCCTGACACCCTCCCTGTGCCAACTGCCCGTAAGCACCTCTTCAGTGTCTCCAGTGGTTCATTTAATTTTGAAGTCATGAGATTGTGCTGTGGCGTCTCAAACTGGTAAAATATTGTTTTATCACAAGGTTAAAAATAAGTTATTATGAGCAAAGTATTACCTGTGTGACCAGGAACTTGGTAATTCTTTCAGGAAGCCGACCTTTCTCACTTGAAAGAATCATCTCCAACATGTCCCCATGGAGCTTCTCCATCACCACAAACACTCGCTCTGGGGTCTCAAACATGCAGTCCAGGATGACCACACCTGGATGGTGCAGGCCCTGAAAGGAGAGAATGAATGAAAGAACTTCAGTGGAGCACAGGTACCTCTGTTTTTCTGTGCTACACTCTCAATCACCCTTTGTATTTTAGATACATTCCCAGGAAGTCAGTAAATACATACAGTAGTTTATTGAAACGTACAAACATAAATGACCAGAACCACTGTGTGTTTATACATTTCTAACAAACCTGAAAGTCAGTATTTACCAGCACCACCTTTACACGGCCCAAACCTTCTTTCACCAGCTTTCCTTTAATGTTTGCAAGTATACTTGAAGAATAGTTTTCCAGGCTCCTTGGAGGACATTTTAAAGCTTTTCAATAGATGATGGCTTCAAGATTTTCAGTTAATGGAGGGGTTGGTTTAATTAGTCATGTGACATCAGTGATGAGTAAATTTACTCTTATACCACCTGAGGGGAAGTGAGCTAAGGCAGCAGTGGTACAATTAAATGGTTTTTATTTAGAAAAAGGGCCCCTGTCCTGGTGCACTGCGTGAGTATTTACCTGCAGGATAGCCACCTCGTTTCGCAGCTGACTCTCCTGTTTCGTGGGGAAGCGGAGTTTATCGATTATCTTGATGGCGACATCTCGGCCCGACTTCCTATGTTTGCCTAACAGGAATAACACACAAAACTTTCTTATAAAGTAAAATTATATACATGTTTAGCTGTTATAATGTTGCCTGCACTAGATACAAACTGCTGTTGGCAGCTGGTCAGTTCATCAACCTGTTAATTTGTAAATCTAATATTTTCACGTCTGAACTGGCGTTTGCACTAATACGTCTGACGATGTGGAGATCATGTCAGCATTATGAATGGTAAGAGTGTGCGTGCAGTAGTGCAGCAACTTCTCGAGCTTTTGGAGTCAATGACAGTAACATTAGCCATGCGGATGTTAATGAAAATGTCAGTGGTGCTTCAGGCATTGTTAGGCTGAACTTCAGAAGCTTAATAACTTGTCTCCACTGGACTCTGCAGTCTTCAGGTGAAAACAGTACGGAGGGACAGACTGCACATGTTCAGATAACTATATCTTATCTTAGCAAGTGGAAATCATCATCATTCATGTCTAAGAATTAAAAAATGTCTATGTGATTAACTAGAGGTGTAATTTCATCTGGAGTACAGCGTGACGTCACACACCGTCTCTGTGTTGATCTCCAGCTCCATGTCTACCAGCCGGTCCGGCTGTGCATTCATGTACGTTCATGTATTCACCGCCTCCTCCCCTTCCCTCGCAGCCCTCAGCTCTCCCTCCCTACAAAAGCCTACAGTCTACAGGCAGTGCACATCAGCTAACTTGCAGTGAAGCAATTTTGCTTTTTGCCTCTTTAATTAAACTATGTGTCTGCTCATCTACCGTCTGCCCACTAAGCTCATTGCTGTTCTCCCTTCAGTCACTTTAAACCCTGAAATATTTTTCAAAGAACAGACGTGCAGAATCTATCCTGGTCGGTGGTGCGCTGGTTAGCTCCAGTCACACTGTCACACTGGCCCTCAGGTACTTGAGCAGAATCTTAATCTCCACACAACAGTTAATACAAACAAATATATAGTTTGCTGAACTGACCACTTTAAACCCTGATAGGGAGCTGGGAAGAGGGAGGGTAGGAATAGAAGACAGTTTAGTCAGGGAGAAGTTGTCTTGCAGATGCTAGCTGCCTCCAGCTGTTTGGAGCTGTGTGACTAGCACCTGCTTGCCTCACTAATGACCATTTACTCTGCTCTGAGCAAGCAAATCAAATAGCTACAGAATTTAGCGTAATCTAAACTTTCCATCTTTAGCAAGCAGATAATGGCTAAACTGGTTTGTGCCTAAACTAGTTACTTGTGGTTAAGCTAACCTTTCATTTTAATTTAATTTCTCATCACTTTTCACCATCACTGAATTTTTACATTTAGAAGTTTCAAATGTTTCTGATCTACACTTTGATGGAAATAACGTTTCTGTAAATGTTCACTTTCACCGTCAAATTTCTCAGTCTGGATCTCGACTATTGTGGGAGATTCCTGTGGGGATCATGATCTACTTAAGAAGGGAAACAAGAAGCTGATAAAGAGGATAATCATATGGTTTTCTAATGAATTCTACAGACAGGATTCTCTGTTTAGCTTCTTCATAGAACGATCGCCTCTCTTAATGCAGCTCTCCAGAAAGCAGTTCTGGGTACCCATCGATCCACACCTAACCACCAGACTTCTTAGGCTGAAGTAGTCCAGTAATCCGGGGATGTGAACACCTCCCCAGCTACTGAGCAGTCCCTTCAGATGAAGCTCTGGCCCACGCCACTGCTTCTCCTGTAGTTCCCTCCCATTTCAACCCTGATAACAGTGGAGGTTTCCCTTCAGCTGTACCATTTCCCTGCTGGTCCACTGTTACATCGCATAACACAACCAGCAGGAGTCATCCTCAGTCATTTTCCATTGTGGTGATCTTTCATTGGGAACATGGAAGGTCACCCCAGTGGAAGGACAGTGCTTTGGCTTTTTTGGTACCACATTCCTGGTTATTCTGGATAAAGATTCATAGGAGTTTCTGAAATTAGAAGTAGAAATTCACAAAATTGTCCTGTTGGAAGTAGCACATTCTATATAATGATGTCGGCGTTGGGGTCTCACTGTGCGTGTGGTGTTACCTCCGTACACAATTCCAAACTGTCCTGAACCAAGAACCTCATCTGGGAAGATCTGATACACAGAGTTGATATCCTGGAAAACATAAGGAACAAGTTTAAATAAAATGTCTTTAGCTAATGTTCAAACTGAAAACAGCCAGAAGGTTTCTGGTTCAAATCTCAGCTTGAAACGGAGTCTGGTGAGCAGGTGTTTACATAACTGCCCTCTGTGACGGCCTTGTAATGGGATGGTGACCTGTCCAGGGAGTCTCACAAGGGTGCAGATGAGATACACTTCATGAGATGGAAAAAATGTAAAAAAGAATCCCCAAACTGTTAAGCAGCTAAAGTTATTTATTAAACAAGAATAGTAAACATTTCTAAATAACAACAAATGGTATTCTCAGTTCCTAAAGGCTGGCAGTGGTAGCGTGAGGTGATTCAACACTGCGGTAAAGCCAATGACGTAAAAAAAAAAAAAACATCTTAGAGAAGCAACTGTTGCTGCCGATCAATCTGGGAAGGTTGTAAGGTCATTTCCAAACTATTGGGAGGATGTTTTCCACTGTTCAAGACACCTGTCAATCTTCCCAGGAGTGGACATCAACAAGCTGCTACAAACATGCTTTATTTTTTACATTTATTTCTCTCTGGCTTCATCCAGCTGCCAAACCAGAGAAATTATTCAGTCCTTGTTGTTTATTACTGACTTGAAACATGGCGTCCACTTTGGCTTCAACATGCTAGTCAGACTCTACATCAGTGGTTCCCAACTTAGGGTCCAGGACCTCCCAAGGGGTTCCCCAAAGAGCACAGGGGGTCCCTGGGGTTTTGAACATTAAGAGCCATTGTGATTAATGTCCACAAATTGTCCCTATTTTAAGGGAAAATAGTAAGGCTGTATGTTCATTTAACTTTGGCTTTATCAAATGACAGGACTCAGTCAGAATAGATTATATATGGTGAGGGTTATCTCACTTTTGAAAGTATAAAAGCAAGCATGGTTCCAGCACAGGATAGAGCAGGGGGTCCATGGCATTTTAGTACATGCATGAAGGGGGTCTCTGAGGAAAAAAGGTTGGGAACCACTGCTCTACGTCAATGTCAAATTTATTTATAAAGCACATTTAAAAACAACAATTGACCAAAGTGCTTCTCAATAGCATCAGGATTCATAAAATAGCAAACAGAATTAAACAATAAATAAATATAACAAATAAAACAAAAGAGTTAAGATTGGTAAAAAAAACTATTTAATATCTCCCATTTGACACAAATTTAAAAGCTTGTTTGCTCTTAGCGGTGTGGACATGTAATGTAAAGTGTTCCACAGTGTTGAGGTTACCACAAGGGATGCTCGATCTTCTCTACATTTTAACTTTTATCTTGGAACATCGAGGAGGACACATGACCGGAGTGCTCTCGTGTGTGGATGTGGATGCCGCAGCATTCTGAACTATTTGCAAGTGCTGTAGGAATGACTGATCTAGCCCAGCATATAAAGAGTTAGAATAGTCCAGACGAGAGATGATAAGAGCATGGATAACCTTACTGAGATCCTTAAAAGACAGATAAGGTTTCAGGTTAACGATGCGTTGTAGTTGAAAAAAGCTAAACCTAATAATGGTACTGTCTGTTCAACAGAAGGGAACTACCCAGAATGACACCCAGGTTCCTCACTGCAGAGTGACTGCAAGAAGTTAAGGAATCGAGAACATCAGCTGTGCTATAGGGGGCTTAAATTTTCCAAACCAGATGACCTCAGTCTTCTTTTTTTGTTAATGTTTAAATGAATTAACCTAATCCAGGTTTTCTTTTCGGCCAAACAGTTTAATAAGGGTGTCAGTGTGGTCCTGTTGCTTAGCTTAACTGGCATAGACCTGAATGTCGTCAGCAAAACAATGAAAAGGTATGTTTTGCTTCCTAAAAGTAGAACCCAGTGGCAGCATATACAAAATAAACAACAAAGGTCCCAATATGGACCCCTGGGGAACCCTGAAGTGAAGAGAGGCTGCTGAAAGTGAATGAGCCGCTATGTTGACAGAAAGCTCCTTTCTGTGAGGTGTGATTTGAACCAGCACAGAGCTGTACCCTTAGTACCAACGAGATGTTCTAACATCCGTCCAGCCTGGTACCTCCTCCTCACGCCTGGTACGTCCTCCTCTCGCCAGTCACCAGTCTGGTACCTACTCCTAACACCGGTCTCCAGCCTGGTACCTCCTCCTCACGCCTGGTAGGTCCTCCTCTCGCCAGTCACCAGTCTGGTACCTCCTCCTAACACCGGTCTCCAGCCTGGTACCTCCTCCTCACGCTTGGTACCTCCTCCTCTCGCCAGTCACCAGTCTGGTACCTCCTCCTCACAGCGGTCTCCAGCCTGGTACCTCCTCCTCACGCCGGTCTCCAGTCTGGTACCACCTCCTCACGCCTGGTACCTCCTCCTCTCGCCAGTCACCAGTCTGGTACCTCCTCCTAACACCGGTCTCCAGCCTGGTACCTCCTCCTCACGCCGGTCTCCAGTCTGGTACCACCTCCTCACGCCTGGTACCTCCTCCTCTCGCCAGTCACCAGCCTGGTGGTAGCCTGGTCTGTGGCCTGCTTTGTGGAGGTCAGCAGTGTCATTTTGGAGGATAAAGTTCAGTCTCAGACGGTGGAGATTTTGATCATCACTGGTTGTAGTATATCATCTTCACATCTCTCTGCATTGAGATTTCTTCCAATAATGACCAGTCCAGTTTTTCCAGTGAGGGAGATGCTGCCCTATACAATCACACTGCCTCCACTAGAATGTCATACTATTAGTGCAGCAATCAGGGTAGTGTTTTCCACATCTTCTCCACGCTTTGACCCTATAATCCAACTGTTGTAGACAGAATCGTGGCCTCTTCACTGAACATAATGCTACTACACAGGTCCAGGTTCCAATGAACATGTTGCTGTAATCATCTCAAATGGATGATGAAGGGCAGTGATGGCTGTCAACAGCAGAATCAAATGTTTGGTAAAGAAAATTTTAGTGGACACCACCCACATAGTCACCTCTGCTGCTCATCCCATCAAGGCACTTTCCTTACAAATGTGTGTATAAAGGGAAATAAACAGACTATCCAATCGTATCAGATTTATTTCTAAGAAGCTTTGTTTTGTGTTCTTCTAGAAGCCTTTAGGATGTTTCCTGCTTCTTTAAAGATGCAGCAGCTGTTTAGTTTCTCCGTTTAGCTTTGATTGCAGCTGTTGTGGTTGGTTTTGTTTTCCCATTTTCTATCTTTTCTCCTCCTATTTCTCCTATATCCTCCTTTGTCCTTGTGTTTCTCGGGTCTGGTCCAGCAGTTATGGGTAAAAATGTATTTGAAAATAATAATAAAGCATAACATAGAAGATTCAAGGGGAGTAAATCAGTTGAGGACAATACGGCAGCCAGACCATCATAAAGTCATAAAGCACACGTCCACCATTACAGAGTCACAAATAAAAATGTAAATCTTCACACAGACTGTCATTTTTACAAATGTTAAACTGAAAATAATTACTTGTTAATATTCTGTATCTCAGAGGCAGATGGATTGAATGAGTTCTTTTATCATTTGCAGATCCTTGTTTTCCACCCTGATGGTGGTATCAAACACTCCCATGAGCACCAATCTTTCCTATGCAGACTGATTGTAGCAATGTTTTGTGAAAAAAAAAGAAAACGTGTTTATACAGGATACCTGTATACTTGCTACGCTGCTCGTTGTTACCTTCCACCAATATAGAACTGCAGGAGGAAGGAAAACTAGTTCAACTTGACAGGAAATGGCATCACTTCATCACCTTGTGGAGCAACTCTAACAAAGGTTTTTGAACAGACAGCCAACAATGTGCTTTGTTCAGTATATGACACAGCACCAGTCATCTACTACAGCTTTGACACTAAAACTGGGAAATATTTTCTACTTTGTCTATAATCATGTCTCACTTATCTCCCCTGTTCAGCGACAGCCTAATATCACACCTCAAGCAAAGAGGACAGAAATACAATATTATAAACCTCCTCCCTCTCCTCTGAGCTTGCTACCTAATTACCATAGTCTCTATGGAAACGGTATGGCTGAGTGAGTAATAACAGTAATCTCCATTTGAGGTGCTTGACTACTTGCTCACCTTGGAGACAGCAAGGTACACGTCTACATGGAAACACAACTTCAGATTCTCGGCTGCCTTTGAGTCTCATGTAAATCTTTATTATGTAGATGTGTTTCAGTTTTCAAATTTCAACTCAGTTTATTCTATAGACAGAGTTCACAACATGCACAATCGCACCTAAAGCACAGAACCAACGGACAAATGAAAAATAATTCAGAAAATCCATAAAATTTGGTTGATACTCCCCAGGGCTGCAGAGTAATCAGAGTATTTCTGCAGATGACAGGGCTCAGAGTTGTTTCGGAAATCTGAGGTGTATAGTGTGAAGAGAAGTGGTGAGAGTACAGGCCCTTGTGGTGCTCCTAATGAATGAAACTGAAACATACAAGACATACCAGAGTTCATTTGCAAGTGAACCGAGACCCCCTGTTTTCAAACTGACCAGAGTTAGTCTCCCACTAAATGGAGGAAGAAGAGCCTCTGTCTGGCTGACTTTGTAATAAATGTGATGAGTCCAGGTGAGGTCCTCACTAATGTGAACCCCAAGGAACCTGAAGCTGTTGACTTATTCCACCGTAGACCCGTTGATGGAAAGGGGGCATGCTCCTCCCTTTGCATCCTCCTGAAATCCACAATCAGTTTCTTAGTTTTGTTGACATTAAGATGAAGATTGTTGTCCTGGCACCAAGATGTCAGGCCCCTGACAACCTCTCCGTAGGCTGTCTCGTCATTACCGGTGATCAGGCCAATGACGGTCATAACGTCAGCAAATTTAACGAAGGTATTGGAGCTGTGTGAATAAAGTGTACAGCAGAGGACTGAGCACACAGCCCTGGGGGGCGCCGGTGTTCAGAGTCAGGGTGGAGGATGGGGCGCCGCCCATCCACACAGCCTGTGGTCTGCCTGTCAAGAAGTTCAGGATCCAGTCCCATAGGGCACTGTTGAGCCCGAGGTCTCTGGGGTTGCTGAAAAATTTGGAGGACACAGTGGTGTTAAAGGCTGAGCTGTGGTCAATAAACAGCATCTCCCATGTGTGTCCATCTGGTCGAGATGGCAAAGGGCAGTGTGGAGGGTGAAGGCGATGGCATCTTCAGTTGACCTATTGGGTCTGTAGGCAAACTGAATTGGGTCTAATGAGTCCAGGACGGAAGAAGGGATGAATGATTTGACTAACCCTCAAAGCACTTCATGATGGTGGAAGTAGGTGTTACTGGGCGGTAGTCACTCAGGCAAAGGATTTTGGTTCTCTTGGGGACAGGGACAATGCTGGGGACAGGGACTTGAAGCATGTGGGGACTACAGACTGAAGCAGTGACATATTGAAAATGTCTGTAAAGACATCTGCCATCTGGTCTGCACACACCTTAAGAGCTCTGCCAGCGATGCCGTCAGGTCCAGTAGCCTTATGTGTGTTTATCCTTTTTAAAGTTCTACACACATCTGCCCTGGTGATCACAGGTGGGCATGGTCCTCCTGAGCCTTTTGTACCTCTGTATCTGTAGAGGTGCTCTCACAGCGGCAGAAAAGGTGTTCAGATCTTCAGACAGAAATACAGACATCACCTCAGTACTGCTGGTCTTTTTTTTGTAGTCAGTAAGAGTTTTTAATCCAGCCCACATGTTCCTGGTGTTGGAGCCCTTGTAATAAGACTCCACTTTGTCCCTGTACTGTCTCTTTGCACTACAGAAATCTCTCCAGAGCACATACCTGGACTTCCTGTACTCATCCAAGTCATCTGAGTTATAGGTGTCTGTGTTTTAAGTTTAGCATGGACTTCACCGTTAACCCACGACTTCTGATTTGGAAATGTCCACACAGTAATCCTCGGTATGACGTCATCGATGCATTTCCTGATGTAACCAATGACTGCGTCCGTGTATGTGGTCATGTCAGTATATTTAAACACACCCCACTCCGTCATGCTGAAGCAGTTGTGCAGAATCGAGTCTGATTGGACGGACCACTGCTGAATGGTCCGCGTAACTGATCCGTGACACTTCAATTTTTGTCTATAGGAAGGCAGCAGCAGAACTGAGATGTGATCAGATTTCCCAAAAGGAGGGCGAGGGAGGGCCTTATACGTGCTTGCGTAAGGGGTGTGTTCTTGCTAGCGTAGAACAGGTGATGTGTTGGTGGTATCTTGGCAGGACTTTCCTCAGGTTGGCGCTGTTAAATTCCCCGGCTACAATAAATGCAGCCTCCGGCCATGAAGTCTCTGCCCTGTCGATAACTTCAAACAGTTCTTCCATGGCCACATTGATATCAGCGTGAGGCAGAACATAGACTACTGTCATGACAACCGATGTCAACTCACACGGAAGATAATAAGGCCGGCATCTGATCATGAGGTGCTCCAGGTCCGGAGTACAACCCGTAGAAATAATTCCCACATCTGAGCACCACTTGTTGTTGACCATGAAACAAACACCACCTCCCTTGCTCTTTCCTGAATGGATAGTCTGGTCTGAAGACGTGCAAAAGGTGATAAATACACTGCATTTTTTTTTAATTTTTAAATCCCTAGATCAGTGGTTCCTAAACTTCTTTTGCTGCAAAACTGACAACTTCAATCCTCCCATTATCTTTCATTATCTCAGAGCCTGCTTGTTGCGGCAGATCTTCTCCAATCTGGGTTGCAGTTGTGAGATGGCCACTCTGAGTTCATTTTCAATGTCCAGCTTTAATCTGTATTTTGTCTTGACAGCAGAAAAGCTTGTCTCACACAGGCAGGATGTGGCAAAAGGCAGAAGTATGGCCAGGGCTCTCTCACCCAGCAGTGGGTAATCTTTCTCCAATCCAATCCAAAATGCAGACAGTGTCTCCGACTTAAACTGCAGCCTCATTGTTGACTCAGAGGTGACATCAATGAACTGTTCCTCCTCTGATGTGCTGAAGTCGGTAGGTGGTATTTTTTGGAATCCTGCACCAAAAAATATTTCTGGAAAGGTTTCTGAAGGGTAGTGTGCTTTCATGCATGAAATTACTGTGATCTGCAGCTTGTTGTCTTCAATGAACGACTTCTTCTCAAATGAGTCCACGTTTCCATCTTTTGATAGCTGCTGCCACATCTCAAGTTTTCTGGTGAATGATGTGACTTTATCTGCCAGATGTGGAAGGTGTGTGTTTGTGCCCTGCATCTGTAAATTTAGTTATGCAAGTTTCATGAGGAACTTGTTACAGTAAAACTTGTGGGTAAGATCACTTCCCTCTTCATTCAAAAAGATGTGAATCTCATCTCGCAGTTCAAAGACCCTGGAGAGCACCTTCCCACGTGACAGGCACTGGGACTCGCTGTGAAACAGAACAGCAGTGTGGTCAGACGCCATTTCCTCACAGTGCTGAAAACATCCGGGATTGAACAGGTTATGTTTTGATGTAGTTGACGTGGCAATGACATCAGTCATTACATCATTCAGCTTTGGACTCAGCTGTTTAGATGCCAGTGATTTATCATGCAGTGCGTCTTCTGCACATTGGGGGCGACACACTTGATAAGCGCTTGCAGCCCTCCCTGTTTTGCAGATTCCCACACAGTCCTCCCATTTCAGATTGGCATCTTTTAGATAAAAGTCAATGATTTTAAACAGTTCTTCTGCAGTGGCTCTGCCAGGAACGTGTTTGCAGAGGAGCAATTTTTCACTCGTCTCATCTCCATCTATGAATCTAACATAAGTTATAAGTAAGCTGTTACTGTCGGTAGCTTCATCCATCTGCAGAGAAAAGCGGCTGTCACGCACTTTATCATTAAACTGGCCCTCTGTGTCCTTTGACATGTCATAAATGTGCCTGACAATTGTATTATTGGACAGAGGAATTGCTCGTAGTTTGCTGGGTGCTGTGTCATCAGTCATGGTTGAAACCATGTCAGAGAGACAAAGATCCACTCATACCAATGTTAGGTGACCAATTCACCTAACATGCATGTCTTTGAACAGTAGGAGGAAGTTACAGTACCGGGAGAGCCCATGCAGATGGAGGTAGGTTTTACATTACTAATTATTCTTTTAGAATTTTCACAAATATTTTTCTCCATCAGTTGATAGAGGCTTTTTTTTTTTGTCTTTCTTCATTTTTTTGGGGGCTAATAGTCCTTTATCTGAGAGAAATGGAAAAAAGGTCATTCTTTGAAATAGTGTTGTTGGAGTATCTTAAAGGTCATTTGGATCCTGTTTTCCAGGAGGCCCCTAAAGCAGGAATTCCAAATAAGGTAATACCAAGTTATAATTCCTGGTAGGAAATCATGATTGTTAAACAATGTGAGACCAGAAAGGAATTCTAGGAATTAGTAAATCAGTCCTAGGGACAAGTAATGTGCTCTTAAAAATGAGTACAATAGCTCTAGGAATGAACAAAGTAGTTTGGGGAGTCTTTTAGCTTAGTTATCCTCACCAAGCCTCACCAGCCGAGGCAATAACCTGGTGGTCAGCGTGCATCTAAAGCTTTATCTGAACAAGCGGTTCTATGAGTCATTGCAGACTGTTATGTGTTTGTCGCAGGGAAACACAGGAAAATGTATTTTATTCAGTTCTGTAACGTGCGTGTGTTTCTTACCACATTCTCCTGGATCTGGCAGTTGGAAACAGAAATGCTGATTGAAGCTTGCTCTGTGGATGAGACACAAATTTTTCACCACATTTCAGTGAAGAGTCACAGTGAACGTCAGAAATACACATATTAAACTCAAGGTTAGGGTTGGAATAAAGATGGAAAAGTATGTTTATTTTAGTCAGAAAAGCTATTCTGACCAAACTGACGTCTTAGTCATCTTCATTCTGATGCTGCTAAAGGCCTGAAATCTCTCTGATGGATTATAAGTGGGCAGCATCAGCCAGACGCATCTGAAGGGTCCACAGGGGAATGAGTTTCAGCAGAAACAAAGATATCTGAGCTAGAATTCGCTAAGGAGTTATTTAAAATATTCACCAGAAAAACATATCAGAAAAAAGTCAGTAAATGAGTGTTTGGTTGATAATTTCTTGGTTGTATAGTTCTTGGTTACAAATCTGATACTGTCGGAAAGTCTGAGCCACGTGTTAAAAATGGTATTTGTGGGATGAGCAGCAGAGTTGAGTATGTGGGTTGTGTCCAAATCTTCCAAACCAAACAGCTGATTCTGCTGTTGCCTCTTGTTTAGTGTCCTTTACTGGATCAGATGGCTGAAGTCAAAAGAAACAAAACATGCAGGTAATTTAATGTCTTCATTTAACAAACAGGAACCTCAGAATCATGTAGGAGATCCACACACAGCTACACCAGTCTGGTACCTCCTCCTCATACCG
>CM047994.1:27336434-27347058 GCA_026261665.1 Melanotaenia duboulayi | reverse complement strand
TAAACGCCGTTATTACCAACACTGATGGTGACGTACCGGGACACAAAAAGAAGTTATAGTGTTGTTTTTAAACCTCTGGACACTGCAGGATAACAATGATCCCAGGAAAATACATAATAAATGCCATTGTGCTATTAAAATGAGCCAAAGCACAAAGTTTTAAGTTGGAAATTATATAGGGCTACTTTAACAAATGCATCACACCAGAGCGTTTAATATCCTCAATGTATTTGAAGTGCCCATGCCTAATTTCATATATATGTATATATATATATATATATGTATATATATGTGTGTGTGTGTGTGTGTGTGTGTATCCATGACGTTGCAGCACTAAAGTCATTTATAGATTTATTTCACCGTCTGATGGCGGAGAGAGAAACTTATGTGAACGAGAGAAGCTTAATAGGAAATTGTATCGTGATATACTCTATGAGCCTGGGTTGATCTCACACTGGGAAGCACTGTTCAACTGTTTCCATGGAGACAGTACCTTACAGTAGGCTACTACTGTTTATGATAATCCAGTCTGATGTGTATTTTTATTTAACATGTATTTCCACAATGAGCATCAAATGGTGGAAGTTTGTGTTCAGATTATCCCTGGATGAGTCTCAGATCTCATTCTGACCGCTGTAGTGCAGGAACAGGATGCGCTAGGCCAGTATTAAACCTGGTCCAGTTCTTAGGGGCAATGTTTGGAGTATTTCTGTCACATCGTACTGTAAAGTACCATGTGAAGTACTGTAAAGTATGCAAGGATGTAGCTTTGATTCTGACAATGATAGAGACAAATGAGTGGTTTTGTCACACTTATTTGCAATATTGGTAAAATTAAGTGCTTATGATGGAAATATGTAAATGATCCCTTTCACTAGTTGTCCACTGAAAATTTTCATCTAAATTTAATCATTTATATTAATTTCAAAAAATATATTTCACTCTTTCTTTATCAATTTAATTTTGTATGAGGCACACAATAATAATTAAGGATGATTTGAAGACTGTTTTACTCCAAAAAGTCAAAGTGTTGACCACTGAAGCTGCTTAATGGCAGCTGTCCATCTGGTCTATACGACCACTTCTTCCTGTTTAGGGTTTGTAGTCTGTCCCAGCTCACAAACACGGGAAGAAATCCGGACCAAGTTCAGTCTGGATCTGTAATGAGTCCCGACAAGAGCCAAGCCAAGAATGTAACCAAACAGACTGACCTGATACGCACATCTTTAATTTTTCAGGAAACGTGAGCATTTCATTCCGAAACTGTAAAACAGCCAAGGCTCAAGACAGGATCCTTCTGGGTCAAAGGCCGAAAGTTTTCTTGCTTTTAATGACAAAAACATGTTATCTGATGACTGACTCGTTGAATTTGTGTTTGTTTGAAGCGTCATTTGTACACATTATCAATAATTAATGCTACGAGTTCTCAAGCTGCAGTATGAGAGAGACCAGTAGGGGCAGTGTGGGGACCAGTTTGACCAGATGTGAGGTCACAGGGTTGACAGCAGTAAAAATCATGACACACTACAAATTCAGAAACTCTATCTGGTCTGCAGGTTTTTTATACACACACACACACACACACACATATATATATATATATATATATATGACAGGAAGTGGCTTCATCATCATGTCCAGGTCTAAATAGAGGTCTCTTAGCAACATAGTAGTGATGGTGATGTTTTTATGGTGAAATGTGGTAAATAAAGCTGTTATCATGGATCATGGTGGATTTACCAGATAGAGTCTGAATAAAACTACATTTAGTGGCTGGATTGTAAACCTCCTGGACGGGATAGGAATGCCTGGAAAACGTCCGTAGATCAGCTAAAGGGTTAAATATCCATCACATTTACCCCACAGAGCTACACACTACTGCTCCTACTGAGGAACTGATGATGATAGAAGACATGGAGCTTGAGGAGGAGCGGGGGTTCTGGTGGAGTGTTAACCACTACGTCAGGATTCAGACTAGTTTTTAGGCGAGATGTATTTAGATGAATCTCCCAAAGTGGAATGGCTCCAGTTTATCTTTAGGTTTATGTTTGTTTTTTTATTGAATGTGTATTTCCTGTAGTTTGGTTGTACATCTATCTCACAATTCAAAACCTGTATGTCCTTCATGCAGCAGGTGAGCACAGCTGAAGGTAGATGGGACAGTCTGCCTGTCCTCAGGCGCATCATCCTGCAGTAGGTGTGGATGTCGGAGTCGGTTCCCTGGAGCTCATGAAGATACACACAACACCATGTTTATCCACTGTACTGCCAGGGGATAAATATGCTGGCGCATGTGTGTGTGTGTGTGTGTGTGTTTGCCTGTATTAGAAGACAACCTCCTAATAAACATCCTATGGTACTAAGCCTGTGTGGTGTTGCAATGCCCTCCTCCGCTCACCACTGAAACTACTCGCTCAAAATGCCAACACACACTCATACACACGCACACACACGATGATTCAGTCTGATTATTAATTATTCGATTAATGGAGATAAACAGAGGAGCTTTCTTTCCATTTGATTCCACCAGAAGCATGAAAACACTATTGATTTACTGTCTGAGGACCAAATGGACTGAAATGACGGCTTGAAGTCAGCAGGTGAAAAATCAGGGAGGTAAACATAACCGGAGCAGAGTTGTTATAAATACTGACCTCACGTTTCACACGTGGAAAAAAATGGTCATGTTATATTAACTCTTTAGGTGCCAATTTTAAAGGTTTTTAAGACACACCGTAAATGTGAAAAATGTTGAATATGAAGCAGATCTTTTGATGGCAGTAAAATTACTCATCGGATTTCGTGTTGTAGCATCACCGGTTGGCCGCCGTGTTACGTCCCAGAACTTTATCTGCAACCTATGACTTATATAACCAATCTTAGTTTCCAAAATATTGGTTGTTTCATCAAACTGATCCAGCTTTGATGCTCTTCCTCATGTTTTAAGCTCTGTCTGGACCTCTGCTGCTCCCACAGGTGTTTCAGAGCTACGTTTTCCACCCCTGCTGCCTCGACCACGTCCAGAAACTCTCTAAATATTGAAATTCCGCCTCCAAACCTCAGTTAGGTAAAGAATCAAAGTTGTCATCTCCCACATGTGCTGCTTCATTTATGTTATCATGGACCATCATCATCCTCAGGAGGTAAATATTCCCTCCAGAGTCAGAGATGCTGATAGCTGAGAAAGTTCTTCATCAACAGTGAAAAAGCGTTTCGAGATGTTGCTGCTTTCTCTGTGATCCACTCTGCATCACCGACTCTGAGCTTCCTTATCGGCTCAAATGATGTCTTTTAAACACAATTTCCTCATAAACATGGAAAAAACCTCTCCCCACCCTTCCCCACCCCTCACCTACCATTTGTGTTACATTGAAGACTCACATGTCTGTCATCTAGCGGCTGGAAGTCGTAACAGGTTTAAGCTCTCTGGAGACATGGACCTGGTGCTTGTTGCAATTTTGGAACTTTGGTGCTTAAAGGGTTCAAATTTAAATAATTTATTCTAAATATTGATACATACATAAAATACAGAGATATGTAAATATCTTCAGGAAACATTTTCGTGATCAATCTCATGCTGTGCAGTTGTGTTTGCTTGAGTTGCTTTATTGTTTCCCCACAAGCAACAACAATAGCAAGTCCTGAAGTTTCAGCACAATTTGCAGCTGCACCCTGGGGCATGCACATGCAGACACTCATTACTGTGAATATCAGGGTGACAATGACACCCGCTCCTCCATGTTAGCTGTTTCCCCCGTGAGCTTTATGTAAATATTGACGGGCGCCTCTGCCTGCAGCTGAGCTGCAGTTCAGGAGCTGTCAGCTTCCATGTTTCACTTCCTTCAACATATGTTGATGAATGACAAGATGGAAATGGTTCTGTGAAAGGTGACGAGACTTGCAAGTCATTTGATCTTCCGTCAAACTTAATTTAAAGGCAGAGAAGTAGCTTTGTTTTATTTTCTCTGCTTTTTGTACTGGAGATGAATGTAAACATAACAGGGTCGCTACGGAAACATCTTTTCTGTTGTTCAGAAGGAAGTTCTATCACACTTCTGGGGTTTTGTATTTATTATTATCCACAGGATATTATATTATATTATATTGAGTTTGATTGCAAATTATATGAAGAACCCATCAGCCAACAAACTGTCCTCGCTGGTTCTGGTCTGTGTGCCGGAAAGACGCATCCGTGTACCGTCGGGTTTCTGAGTACACGGTGATGCGACCGACAGCAGAAAAAGGTGACAGTCTCACAGCTGATTAAATAAAGGCTGTTTGGTAATTTATTCCAAAGTGTTGCAGAGCAACATATGCTGTGAGTAAAAAAAAATCAGTTTTTTTCTAAAGAGGCCTTTTGTTACAGACCTGATAATAGACTTTAAAAATAAGAAGTGAGGACTAATGTTCATGCACAGATCACGTCCTCGCCTCAAACTCTGAGTTACATGGTTCATACATTGTTAGAAATGTGAAATAAAATTAAACTTTCATAAAGATTTCTGGCTTAAAACAAATCTCATTTCTTCCCCTTTTAAATAAATCTAAGAGAGTTTTTATGTCTTTTATTCTTTTTTGATGTCCTGAAAAATTCAAGTCACTCCCAGTAAGTAAATCAATAACGTTTAATTAATCTTTACTGTTATAGCTCTGTGTTACACTCAAAGTTACACTCAATTCATTAATATGAATGATTTATTACATGGAAGATTTTCATCTTTTCAGTACAACAGTGAGAAAAGCTTTTCCATTTCCTCATACTTGGGTCATATTTCTAAAACTCCTGCAGCAGACACTGTGAAAAGTTCTGGTTGTTTTGATTGAAGGTTTGTTCTTGCAGCAGCAAGATTTTACTTAAAATATTTATTAAAATGTTTTTTTCATATTATTGAGCAATTGAATTGAAAAAAAAACACTCTGGGAAGTTAAAGTGAAACTTACTGCTCAAACAGAAAAAATAATAAAAATAATATCAGATGATTTGCTGATCCTCCGTCATGGTGATTTATGACTGTCTATGATTTGTGACTGCTCTTCCTCCACACTGTTGCAGTGCTACAGACCCGTTTCCCTCCTCATGCAGAACTTTGGGAAAGTGTTGTGCTCAGTCCACTGAAATGATTTTAGGCCAAGGTTGTCCAGTTCTGGTCCTTGAAGACCATGGTCCTGCAGGTCTGAGATGTGCCTCTGCTTCAGCACACCTGATGGTAAATGCTCTGTATATCTATATTCACACACATTTACACACTGATGGCAGAAGCAGCATGGTTCCGTGTCTTGCTCAGAGACACCTTGACATGACCTCGACGGCCCGAGGATCGAACCGGCAACCCTCAGGCTACAAGACGACCACTCTACCCGCTGAGCCACGTCATTAATGGAAGTGAATGAATCATAAAAAGGCTTGTGTAGAACTTAACAAGCTGTGGGAGATCATTTCATATAAATCAGGGAAACATCTCTAAGATCTCTGAAAACGGACGAAAGGACACTGAAAGAGAAACTGTTAAGGCCCGAGGTTTTTGCTAGATGGCAAGAGAAAGGGTGTGTGAGCGTTGTGTGTGAGAAATAAACCCTCAATCATCCCTTTAGTTCTGCTGCTACAGGCCAAAGCTGCTGCAGGAAGTTCCATTCTGTCCCACAGTGGAGCATCTTCTGATGCTACTTCCAGCAGGATAATGCACCATGTCACAAAGCTCAGATCATCTCCACCTGCTTTCTAGAACATGACGATGAGTTCACTGGACTCCAACGGCCTCCACAGCCACCAGATCTCAGTCCAGTAGAGCAGCTTTGGGATGTGGTGGAACGGGAGATTCTCATCATGGATGCAGCCGACGTTAATTTTTATTTTGTCAGGGACCATAAAAACATTCATTTCAGAGGAAGAAGGATGCATCAGACCAGGTTCAGTCACTGGGTAAGCTCCATCTGCCGTTGCAGGGCAGGTAAACAAATAAATTCAGTTCAATTACAACTAATACAATAAAACAAGCAACATCTTCCTACCATAAAAAATACCATAAAAAAAATAAAAAATTATTTAATAAATGTCCCATCTCATAGATTTATTAATAAAATTTAAACAGCACTGATTGTGCCACCATGAAGCAAAGTCTTTGAGGAACCGTTCCAACACTTTGTTGAATCTATCCTAACATCAAAGCAGTTCTGGAGGAAAAAGAGGGTCCGACCCGGTACTAGAAGATGGACCTGGTAAGGTGGATGGGGAGTATAGTTTTGTTCACTAACTGTAGTTTTGTTAGTTACTGGTCCTCTTCCTTTACATAAAGTAGTGACTCAGGTTTTATAATAACGGCTGCAAGTCTAAACCTGGTTTTATAACCACTGAAAACTGAATCATCATGACAACTCAGAGGGATCCTGAGCATTCAGAATTTAAGAAAGTCTGTTATCAGACTGACATCCCATGTGTGCACAGACTGAGTCACAGTAATTGTTTTTTTTTTTTGTTTTGTTTTTTTTGCTAGTGTGTTCTTTGTGTTTTTTTAGTGTGTAATTTCAGCTGCCCTGTGAGGCAGGGTGTTCACAGCAGCTCCCAGTGGGGTCCACACATACAGCTACTGAAGCGTTGTTAGACCTTATAATGAGCCATAAAAGGGCTCAGCTGTATCCAACATACATGTGAATATCACCTGTCGACACACACACACACACACACACTGCTCTCCTCCGGGAATAAATAAAGCCATATTGTCCCTGGTCTTATTGCTGTGATAATTAATGTAGCATACGACAAGAAAAAACACACTGAGACCAATTAAATCAGAGAGGGTGAAAAAGAGAGGAGGACATGGGAAAAGAAGGGAGGAAACAGAGACAGGGTGGAACTGAGTGAGAAAAAACATAAACATATAAATTATATTTAACAAAAGTTTCCTCTTTATTTCCAACTAATAACCATTGACAGTAAACACATAGGGAGTAATGAAAAATATTTAGCTTTACAGTGTTTGGAAAGATAATTTCTGAAGCTCCTTCAGCTGGCTTCCCCACCTCAGCAGTGGCTTTTATACATGAAGTGGCCAGAGAGTGGCATAACTTTATTGAGGGAAAAAGTATGATGGGGTGTATTATGTTAGTAGGGGGATCCGTTCTGGATTAAGCTGATTTAAACTCGCACGGCGTCTGCGTACGGTAGAGCCGACATAGCTGACGCTGGTGAAATGTGCTGTCGCAGTCAAGCGTAGTGACAGCATCTTTAGTTTTTCTTCCGTATAAATTCACAGGGAAACTCCAGAAATCTGGAAACACATAATCATAAACTAACCAATCACAAAGGAGTACTTCTGCGTTGCCGCGCAGCAAGCAGGGGTGCACATGGGTCTGGAAGAGGAGCACGAMAAGCCGCCGCACCTCAGCGAAGGTGACAGCGGTGATGCCGTAACCGACTGACACAGATGAGAGTATAAATCCAGCTTTATTGTTTAGTGTTGGTGGTAGACTGGATGCTGATGTAGCTAGCTCCACGTTGGGAGCTGTGTGGCGACTGATACTGGGTCTGGGGTCTTTCACCACCAGATCTATGTCCTTCCTCTTGACTAAAAAGTCAGAAATATCTTTCTTCCTCTTCATCGTTCTGTCTTCCTCTACTAAACCAGACTGGTTCCAGGATCTTTTTCTCCACATTTTCATGTTTTAGCTACTTTAAAACCAACTAGCAGCCTTGCTAGCCTCCTATTTAAGGGTGCTTTCACATCATGATAGTCCACTAGACTTGGTCCAAATGGGTACTCAGATCAGTTGGGAGATTGCATTCATGCTGCATTACTCAAACAAATTTGCCAAACCTCTTCTGGCAAATCAAAAAGATTCGGGGGTCTCCAACTCTAGTCCTCGTGAGCTACTGTCCCCATTTGGACCGGTTCTAGGGGACTATCCTGATGTGAATGCACCTTGAGTTGATGTACAGTCTAAATACACTGAAAACTAAATATGGCATGATTTCCCCACATTATATTACAACTAATCTAGTGCTTGCATACATAACATTAGTAGCTGCACAGGAACTAAATCTCCTCTAGAAATATGCTGCCACATGTCAATATTTTTATAGGATGATTAATTAGAAAACTATTTTATAATTAACTTATAACTGGTGTAGTGATACTGGTGATCCGTGCAGGTATCGAAAGATGTTTCTGTTTCACTGACCTGTGAATTACCTGAGGTGGTACCTGGGGTGTCAGATTTCAGAGGTGGCCAGTGCTACACTAGTCCCCTAGTCCCTTTTTTCTTTTCCTTTTGCTTTTTTGGGTTTGCCTTCCACTTCCTGCTTCCTTATTCTTGCAGCATTCTTGCTGCTAGCTTTCTCTACTAGCTGTGATTTTTACATGTTTTTTTCCCTTTTTAACTTACAAACCTACCCACAGAAGCTTTTGAATACCTAAAAACCACAGCATTTTTCTTGTAACAGCAATATTTTTAATAGTTTTTTTTTTATCTTCAGCACTCTGTTTTCATGGCGTACACCCAACTGAAGCCTGCACATGGCACTCAGCTAAAGCTAAGTGGCTTACATGCTAATGCTAGGCTAACTAGCTGTAAGATGCCTTCCATCTGCACAGATGACTACGAAGACTTTATTAAGAAGATAACAGCGCTGGATAAGTAAACGGACTGTGTGGAAATTAAACAACCTTACAATTGATTCAAAACAGTAAAGATCAACAAGCTAACATACGGCTAAAAGGCAGAGATAACACTACCAAGAAAGAGGCAGCTTCTATAATAAATCATTAGGTTATAAGCACCTCTGGAAGTGTCTTGGTGCAAAGCTAAAAAGTAAATCAATTCTGCAAAAGGGAGCACAACGTATCACAGGCTGGGGGCTGCGAGACTGAGACTGATTGGCCTTCCCGCTCTACAGAACAAAGGACTTTTTCTACACCTCTACATGGAAGGAAACAGGGCTGGACAACAAAGACTAGGCGGGTTGACAACAGAAATTTCAAAACACCTGAATGTGAAACAGCAAAACAGATCTGCTGCCATTGAGGACACCCAGGTCTGGACCTCACTATTTTTCTGCTGTGTACGTAATAAAATTGATAAAACAAATGCATTCGAGCTACATGGTTATCTGACAAAGCTAATTAGCAGTGATGTGAAGATTAATACTGAAATATCAATTCTTCCCATATCAACTATTTATATTTTTGAACTTATTCACAAATTAAATCTACTTCTCATATTAATAATAATCATTAACATGAATACAGTGGAAAGTATAGTCAGGATAGGTAGGAACTACTTCTTCCAGCTGCCCTTGTCAAGTGCAAAATAAGGCACAGCATAGAATCGAGCACTCACTCCCTGCTCGGTAGGGCTGCAACGATTAGTCGAAGTTGTCCACAATAAAAATAGTCAACAACAAATTTACTATTTTGGGGGGGAAAAGAAAACTACAGAGTGAGACGTCATCTTCTTTTCCTATCTCTGCCAGGGGAGTCCACCAGGGGAAAAATATGGCGGCCGACCAGGGAGCAAAACAGCCGCCGAGGACGTCAAAAGTCTGAAATAACTTCACGTTAAACTTACAAAATAAATTAAATACATGTGAGATTTGTAAAGTGGACCTCGTGTACCATGAAGTATGTCTACAATGCTCGAACATTTAAAGAGGAGGAACGTTGGACTTACATAACCTCATGCGAGATTTAAAAGCCGAAAGTGAAATAAGAGCCATTTAATAATTATGAGATACATAATCTGATTGGTCGACAAGTCATTTTAATAGTTGATGACTAATCGACCATCAGTCATTAGTTGCAGCCCTACTGCTCAGTGATCATTCACTCTGAAGCGCTGTCATATGTGGAGATATTTCAGCTCCACAAACAGCAATAACACACAGTTTGACGTGTGGGAGGACCACAAAGCCCCTTAAACATCTGAGAATCAACCAGAACACCGAAGCAGAGGTGATGAGGTGATGGACAGGCGCAAGACAAATATCACTCCCAGCTATTTACCATTTACCAAATAATGGATGGATGGATGGATGGATGGATGGATGGATGGATGGATGGATGGATGGATGGATGGAATGGATGGAAGGATGATGGATGGATGGATGGACATGATGGACAATCTGAGGTTCTGAAACAGGACTTTACTGGACTGTTAAACCCAGCGAGCTCTCTGAAAGCAGCTGTATTCATCAGTAGACCTGTGCCACCATCAGAAGGGGAGAGGACAGCTTTAGTAGATTACAGGCACCCAGAAAGCCTCAGATCAGCTGAAACAAAGAAAGTATTTTGGTTGTACTTTTGATGTAGCTTTACTGACCACATAAAAATGGTTAAACATCTTTTGTTGAGTGAAGAAAATGAAAGCCAGACATCAGGTTGGATATACAGTGTTTACTCTCTCTGTTTCTCTTTGGTTATGTTGAGGCTGTGTGACTGAAATCCAGATGTAATTACAAACAGAACAGCCACTTTCACCATACCGCCTTGAAACATGTGGCAACTTGTTAATTTACCTCCATCCCTCCTGCTTCTCTTCACCCTCTCCTCCTCCCGCTAAGCCCCTAGAGAGAGGAGACAGATGGGCTGAGAACCATCTGCATGAAAAGATTATTAAGTCAAAGTGGTATCTA
>CM047994.1:27312805-27325542 GCA_026261665.1 Melanotaenia duboulayi | reverse complement strand
CTGGGACATCTCACAGTAAGCCAGGCATTAAAAGGATTTTTAATGAGAGGATCTACAGACGTACAATACAAAAACTTTAAAGACCCAGTTCAATGCTTATTTAGAACTATTTAAAATGTTCTCAGTGGTCTTTATTGAGATCATGACATTTTTGACGAAAATTACAAAACCTGTGCCCTTTTCCAGGACTCTGCTTCTGCAGAGAACCAGCAACTCATTAGCAATTCGCCTCTGAGTTGTGGACGGAATCAGCCCTGCGAAGGCATGTAACATAGGAGCTATGCGGACCCGTGTCTGCCTTGAAGTGTTTACTGCAAACCAATGTGTGGTTTGTTATATTGTGATGACATACGTGTCAATCCGCTACCTCTTCGTCCTCAGAGTCAGAAGGGGTGGAGAGGGCGGGGCAGGAGCTTGTGGCCCCACCCTGTGGGGTTATGACGTGTAAATGCGGGTCTGTCTGATCTCGCCTTTTTCTGTCTGCCAATGATTCACAATGATTTAAATGCAGAAATACTCATGAAATCCATTTTGATCAAATTTTTTACAAGATATGTTCTCTACATCAGATAAATGCCACATGGATGTGAACAACATGAAAAACATGATTTTCACCAGAGTGGGTGTTTAAGATACAGAAAATTTTGCTTCTTATCTGAAGCTGATGCTGCTTTCTTCTGCTGTTTTCAGCTAATCTGCTTTCCAAACGTAGATTACCCTGTAGAGCAATCCAAACCCAGTCACGCTGCAGCATCAGGCTGAAGCAACTCAAAATAATGAGGGAAACACTTTGAACCCCCAGTTACTTTAAGAAATCAGCCCTTACTGAACCCCTTTATTGCTGAGCTGCATGTCGCCCATCACATTAGCTCTTCATGTTAAAGAAAGACAGGTCTGCACCTTTTTGCAAATAGTTTGCGGTATTGTTTGGTTTTGCTTGTATAAAGTAGTTTGATGCTCTCCTTATGAGATGCTTTTGTGTTAGTTTAAGAATCATATTTAAGTTAGTAGTGCTAAAGTCCCATTTTTATATGGCTGACATTTAGTTTGTTAGAGTTGTACCATTTTCCACTTGTGGAAACTTTACGTTGTGTACTTTTGTTATTTAGTAGTTTGCCGGGTTTGGTTGATATTTAAGTTTAGAGAAGTTTTCCTTTATTTCTATATTAAACCCATTTTGTGTTTTGTTTAAAAGAAATTGTACATTTAATTTGGTTTATATATAAATAAATATTTTATTATATACCATTTTGATCTGACTCCGGCCTGGTTTGTTACCAGCCCTTGCCTTGAACAAAAAGGGTTCGTAACAAAATGGGAGCTCGTCCAGGAGTTAATTAATAAAGGGTAGTTAAGTAAGTGTCACTGGGTAATTCATACCGTTTGCCTTAGTGTTGCTGGAGAGCATCTTTTCTCTTTGCCGTTTCTGCAATGTTTGGGACACAAGGCATTTGGCAGTAAGTGTGAAAAAAATGTTATGAACTGGTAGAAATCCCTCAGGAACAGTGAGAGTATAGATGTGTCAAGGGCTCTGCTGGTTACAGTGGGGAAGGGTCTGGTCCCCCTAAGGAGGAGGAATCTAAACCCTTACGCTGTTCATCTTAACACGGTCCAGAGGCTGGCCACGATTTCTTCTGTTGATTCCAGAAGTTTAAAGGAGGGTTAGGAGGTCTCTATAGTAGAAATCTGTCCAGGGGTCTGGACATTGATTTGGAGAAAGAGCAGCCTGGAGCATCTGGGAATGCCAGTGTCCGTAAGTGTCCAATGCCATAAGGAGGTGCAAAGCGTTCTAAAGAGCATGTTGGAGGATGGGGTCATTACAGAGAGCAGCAGCCCCTGGGCTGCTTCAATCGTCTTGGTACAAAAGAAATATGAGGCCTGGTGGTTTTGTGCATATTATCGCAAACTGAATAACATCACCCATAAGGACACTTTCCCCCTACTCCATATCGAGGACCGTTACGGCCACCTGCCTGCTGGCCTAATGACAGGAGAAGACTGCAGCTTGCCCTGCTGATGATTGACAAGGAGAATCTCATCTGGCGCCACCCTACCTCCACCGGGATTGGTCCACCTACTTCCGGGATACTAATCTCCGGACCAATGACAACGCTGGTGCACCTCTTAAGCGTCATCTCCTTCACTCGAGGCAGATGTGGACAGAGGGACTCCCAGTCTGGTTGCCAGACTGGGAGTGTTGTAATTCAGTGTTTGTGGAGGTTACTCTGTGTGGGCTTGTCATAGTGAATTGTGGATAATCTGTAAAGTTGTTGCATTTGAGTTTGACCTACCAGTACTCTGACTGTGGTGTACTCTTTTTGTTTGTTATAGAGTAAATTACGCCTACTGTATGTGCGTGTGTCCTGTTTTGTTTGGGACATTTTCAGTTTGTTTGTAGGAGTAATCGTAAACCCTGTAGGTGGGACTCTTTCTGTTTACCTTGTTATAGTAATTATTACCCTTTGTGGGACACTTACACTTTGTTTATTTGTTTTGAGTTTGAGTTTGGTTGACACCGGATGGCCGTACTTGTACTTGAACCCATTTGTTTGTCTTAATAAATTGTATTTTTATTTGAGGTCCGGTATCCGACTCGCTTTGTATTCCGTCCTCACCATCCCTAGCAAACGAGGATGTAACAAGGACTCTTTAATCAGCCTGAGCAAATCAGAGTGGTACTCTACATTGGATCTAGCCAGTGGATACTGGCAGGTCGAAGTGGAGGAGAGCGATAAAGAAAAGACCGCGTTCACATCCCCATTTGGCCAGTTTCAGTTTGAGAGGATTCCATTTGGCTTGTGTAATGCCCCTGCCACTTTTCAAAGACTAATGCAGAGATGTTTGAGGGAACAACTCACAGAATCTGCCATGGTCAACCTGGATGATGTACTTGTGTTTTACGGAAGTTTTGTGGATCACCTGAACCATTAAGCGGTAGTGTTCTTGAAATGGGACGTTATGGACTCAAGCTTTGACCCAAGAACCAGCTTTTCAAAAATCAAGTGAAATTTCTAGAACATGTTGCTAGCAGCCAAGGAATTTCTCCTGACCCTGAAAAAGTGGCTGCTGTTGTGGAGTGGCAAACCCCCTTCACTGTAAAACAGGTGTGTACATTTCTTGGCTTTGTGGGGTATTATAAGCGGTTCATTCAGTACTTTGCAAAGACTGCTAAACCTTTGAATGAGCTCCTAGTTGGCACAGGTTGCAGCCGGGAGCGACGCTCACCCCCATCCAGTGGGCAGATCAGTGTGAGGCAGTTTTCCAGCAGCTCAAGCAAGAGTTTCTCCAATTCCTGATTTTAGACTGACTAAACACTGCCTTTTATAGTATACACTGATGCCAGTAATTGCGGACTTGGGGACGACTTGGCTCAGGAACAAGACAGCCTCGAACAGGTAACGTGAGGGTTTGATACGTGGTGTGTAGTTCACTCTGTAGAGGGATAAATAACAAGGATGAAGATAGATTTCATATTGAGCAGCCTTCTACTCTTCTACCCATGTCAACCACTCTACAAACACTCTACACTTCCTTGTCCCCGCCCCCCGTGTGACAGTGCTAACCAATCAGAAGCTAGGAGGGGCTAACCGAAAGGTAAAATAGAGTAGAAACACGGAGGCAGATTCAACAAGCTATCACTCTTGTTTTGAAATGCAACTAAGGAGAGCTAAACCTATGAAGATTACTCTTTAACACAAATAAGTATCTAGTCAATGCCATAACATATATTTAGCACCTTAAAACAAATTAACTCCAATGCACAAATTACTATATGAACCCAGGAAGGTGGAAGAGACTACAAGCTGATGACACCACACTGTGTCGGGTGAAATGATGCCTAGAACAACATAGGTTTCCTGATGCTTCAGAGAGACAGTCACTGGCTTTGTCAGTTAAGATACTTTTAGTCTATTGAAAGTGGTTGTCATCCCTGTCACCCAGGCCCAGTAACTTTGGGAAGTCTACCATCAACAGTCAGGACATCCAGGGCTGGAGAGGATGCTGGCCCTACTGAGGATTAATTTTTTCTGGCTCCAGATGGAAAAAACTGCGTAAACTTGGATCCAGGGCTGCCCACGTTGCATGCTACCACAAGGTAAAGCAACTCTAACCTCCATTATTCCCAAAACACCTAGACACATAGTAACTGTTGATTTTCTTACACTGATGACAAGGACAGGTATCAAAACATACAAGTCATGACAGACATGTTCTTCAAGTTTGCAGCCATTTGGCTGTCTCGAAGTGCTCCACTCAGACCAAGGCCCTAACTTTGAGTCAAGGTTGATCAAAGAACTGTGCCAAACCTATAGGTGTCGTAAAAGCCGGACCACTCCCTATCATCCAATGGGGAATGGGAACTCCTGCAAGAGGTTTAACCAGAACCTTCTGAACCTCCTTGGGACCTTGGAAATAGAGAAAAAAAAGGTGGACTACTTATCTGGGCTTGTCCAAGCATACAATAACACAGTTCAAAGCTCCACAGGCTACGTCCCAGCATTCCTCATGTTCGGCCAACACTTCACGACCCCTGAGGATATGATAATGGGGACACACGGGCCAACGCCACCTGATAGCACAATAGACTGGGTGTGTAGGCATAATGAACAATTGCACTATGCATACTAGAAGAGCATCTCATAACCTTCAAAGAGCCACAGACAAAAACAAAAGACTGTATGACCAAACTGCCTGAGAGGCCCCTCTTCTGCCTGGTGAACGTGTCTTGGTATTTGATCAGAGGAAACGACAAGGGGGCAAGCTGGGGGAGTTGGAGGAGCTGCCCTATGTGGTGGTGAGCCAAGCACACCCCGAGCAACCGGTGTACTTTATTAGGCCTGAGGGAAAAGAGGGCCTTGAATGCACCCTCCACTGCAACGTCCTCAGGCCATGCCTTCACTATGCACCCCAACAAATTGTGGCTAAGATTGAGCAGGCAAATGACCTCCAGTGGTCTACCTGGGGATTGATGGTGCCAATTGCAGTGGCAGGCAAAGAGGCACAAAAACCCCAGCCTGATCTCCAACGATCCCAAAAGTCCAGTAGAGGGATCCAGTCATGTAGATATCAGAATGAATAACTGAGGGACGAAGGGACAGAGCTTACATGTTATGAAAGGGGGACCCAGTTCAGTAGACATCTGATTGTTCTTGGGACTAGAACACATTAATCAGAGGGGAGTGACACAGGTGGATGTGTGTGTGCTAGCGTGTGTGCACCCTGCACTGGCTTGTGGGTTTTTCTTTTTCTTTGGTGGTGGACTCCTGTGGGGTGGTGAACTGGTGGCAGATAAGCAGAGTGAGACAGACAAAGATGGGTGGGACGAGAATAGAGGACTGTAAAGGCACAGCAACACCAGCGAGATGGAGCAACTACGTCCTAGACTTCAGTGAGCCGAAGCATAACAGACATCCGGCTGCAAGACCGTGAGGGAGCGTGGCGACGGGGTACAACTGGGGGACACTGAACGGAGCAAGGAGCAGTGGAAGGGCCCAGCCAAGAAAGATATGAGAAAGTACGCCCTGGAGGAGGGGTTAAGCACGCTTCACCTCTCCGTACAGCTAAGTAGCCTCTCTCTTACCACATTTTCCAGTCTATCGCTAACTGATTATTGTTATCAATTGACCCTTGTAGGACTTGGTTTGGTTATTTTCTTTTCCCCTAAGTTTGTTTATAAATTATTTTTGCTCCATTGTTTCTAGTGGATTTTAGCAGCAGTAACCACTGGTCGGGACGGATGAAGGCTGGTTATTAACGGCATCGTCTGCAGTGATACTCCTGCTTCTTCCTGGTCCGGAGGACGCATGTGGAAGGACTGCCCCCTCTCCACTCCACTGACCAGCTCTGAGGGTTGAAAGAAGCTTTGGTTTTGTTTTAGCATGGACTTTTCTTCTGTTATTAATAGACTGTACATATTTTATCTTAACCTGGCATGTTCACTGACAGCTGCTCCTTCATAGAACTGGTAACCCAGCACAAATGGGGCCTTACAATAGCTCTATCCTTGTTACATTAACCTCTCCAGGTGTGTTTTAAGGCGGATGGAGGAGAATATGGTGGGTCCTGGATTTTTATACCATATATGTTCCAGTTTTCTGATCTTATATTGGTCCCTTTTCATTAACTTTTTAATACCCCAAATTACAGCAGCGCTGCAACAAAAGCTCTTTACAGTGGCCAGCACGTGCACTGTGGGCGTCTGTGTGACGTTACATCAGTGTTGCAAGGAAATGGCAGCAGACAGGAGATCAGACGGAAAGATAATCATGCAAAAAAATAAAAATAACATTGTTCACAAGTCTCAAATCGCAAGTCAGGGCTGAGTCTCCAGTCACTGGAAATACGACTTAAGGGCGACTCAAGTGCAAGTCCTAGACTTAAGTCCCCATCTTTGAGTCTTACCCATGGATACTTCTGTATATAATCTGGGGAAACCAGGAACTGATCTATTAATTTTCCTGCTACTAGACAATTGCTTTTCCTCCTTAACTGTAACCTCCCATAAAACTATTTTTATTTTCAGTCAGGAGAGTTTCATCTTAATTCCACCCAAAAAACACACCTGAATTTAAATTTACTGTCTGCCTAAGGTAATAGAGTCAAAGTAGTCAGAATCTGAGAGCTGATGCAATTACACAACAATGAAGGTAAAAGTTTCTGTCATGAAATCATCCAAAATGACCACAGTATGTCCAGTCATGTAATTGGGTTTCAGCCGGAAGTGCAGAGGGCGACTTCTTGCAGCAGTGGGAGAGAAAAGGACTTACTGGAAGTTTAAAAAGTCTTTTCATGGTTCACAGTGGTTTGATTTTCTCTGCTTTTAAAGTGTTTCTGTAATATATTTCAGTGTGTGTGTGTGTGTGTGTGTGTGTGTGTGTGTTGAGCACGTAGTGATTATAAATACACTGACATGTTGGCTGGTTAATTAAGGTGTATAATTCTTGTTGTTCAGAGCTGTCACATAAAGAGAGATGATAATAGACTGTGTGTGTGTGTGTGTGTGTGTGTGTGTGTGTGTGTGTGTGTGTGTGTGTGTGTGTGTGTGCGCGTTTGCGTGTGTGTGTGAGCGTGACTGTAAGCGTACGTGTGCGTGTGTGTGATGATAATTGGATGAAGGTTGGTGCTGTGGAATAATTGAACGCCTGAACTACAAACACAATAACAACAGCAGCGGCTGTGGGTTTTGTTTTCTTTGTTGTGAACGTAAAGTGAACAAACAGCAGCCATGTTTTGTCCATCTGACTGTAAACACACAAAATAAACAAGACAACCAACACACCACACTGCTTGCCATCCTCCTCATCTCTCTTTAACAGAAACAATGAAACATAAATTCTCCAGATGAAAGAAATTATTGGCTGAAACACTGAAATGCAATATGGAAACAAACAGTATGATTAATCCCTAAATATGTAAATATGCTGTGTTAACATGTATGTAAGTACTTGGCAATGCAATATTACATTTTTTACAAACAGAAATATAAGCAAAGCCAGCAGAAAATCAGACTCTCAATACAAAATTTTTAATTTAAAGCATTATTTTGCACACATAAATAAATCAGTAGTCTTTCACAGCAGATTTAAATATAAAATAAGTCATAATTAATATTTACACGAGATAATGCGTGATCAACATGTAGGTTATACAATTTAAATGAGCAATAAAGGAGAAACTATGTTGTTTATTTCATGTGAGAAATATTTATCCTGTTCTTTTAATGTTGTGTTTCACACATATTTCATTGTTAATACAAAGAGGCAGTCTGTAGATATGTTTTAGTCTACGATTCTAATGTTGCTTCAAGCTCCAGGAAGCAGAGACATTCATGTTTCTGCAGGAGTCTTTGGATGCATCTTATTCTGTGTTCTGTGCTGCCACCTACAGGCTGAATCCCAACTGTTCCTCTTGTTAACCATGACGTGAGAAGAGGAAACAGAAAAGATGGAAATTCTTTGTTAACTTACCCAAACTGAACAAACTTCTTCACCTTTCTAAAGACTGAAGCAGCGTTTGGCCCTTTTTCTGAGCTTTAGTCTCCACAACGGTGAGATTTCAGAAAGTAAATCAGTTAAACTGAAAACATATCGAAGCTTTATTTGCTGTTGTGTGATAATTCTGTGATTCCTGCCACCAGCCTTAAACAGTGGAACAAATGTTGTTATGAGAAAATCAGAAATCAGCTGCATCAGCCTCTTCCCAGAAACCACCACTGGTTCTGTGGATCTATCGAACCCGTTCACACAGACACCAGATATGCAGATACATCCTGGTTTCAGTCTCATCATAAAACGAGCTTCACATGCCACAACCTAACATTACAACACTCATTGAATAGTATATTTGTATTTTCTATATTTATATTTTATAGTTTAGAAATATATTAAGTTTATTAAATTGAGCACATTTAACTCTCCACAGTTTATCCAGGACCAGCTTGTTGTCATTAAAGGCCGACTGAAAACTAGCGTAGTCATAACTGTTTCTGTTATCTCATTCTGTTGCAGCTTGGTGTCGTATTTATCTCATTTTAATGAAGTTAACCCAGCAGAATCTTCGTTATTGATGAGGAGATAAGTGTAAACTGATTTACTGGATGCCGATGCGAATGCTTCTAGTCATTATTTAATGAAGCTGATTCAAACTTGGACAATAGTTGTTGTGTTTTTCTCTCACAGCAAAAAGCTTCCTGATTAAAATCTCAGACCTTCCTCGTGTCAACTTTTTTCTCACAGTCCAAAATAATAGATGTCTTCATGATAGGGACGGGCATATCGATACGCTGGAGTCAGGGCTTCGATATCTCCTCGTCAAAGTATCGGATTCAATACGTTTTTATATCGCGACACCAATGTGTTCATACAAAACATGACATCTGTTTTCACTTCAGAGAGTTTCAGGCATTAAATTATGTGTCACATGATCATGGTGTCCTATCAGATGTCATGATGCCATCATCATGTCTTCATGGTGATGGTGATGCTAGTGCTAGTAAAGATGATGATGTATTTAAATATTTTACTGGTTTAATGAAGGTTCTTAAACACTGTTCTTTCAGTTTAAAAAGGGTAATATTATATTAATGTGTAGTCTCATTAGCTCATTTTTAATCTTTACTTTTTCCCATTGGTATTAAATAGTAATATTATTTGTGTTATTGTTGTTAATAATAATAATAAGAAGAAGAAGAAGAAGATCATTTATTATCAGTTTCTCAGCCTTTCTTTTAAGCACTTATGAGTTTTTTCATATTTCATATTGTCCTTGTAATAAAGATATTAATGGACACTGTATGATCATGTGATTTTCCGTTAAGTGGCAAAAGTTATTGATGAAAGATGACAATATATTAATGGTATTGTATTAAAAGAATAAATGTAAAGTGATTTACTGGATCCCTGGTTAAGGTTCATAACACAGATTGTAAGACATAAAGAACAAACATTTAAAATTTACTCTCTTATGACCAGAGTTACTCGTTTGTGACATTTCTGTAAGTGACGTTTAGCGTCGTACGAAGTGGGCCAACAGGGCCTCATACAGAAATCTGTGGACCATTACTGGGGACTGGATCAGACTGGACCTGCAGCAGGATTTTTCTAAAGCTCTAGAATTTCACTACTTCTTGAAACATTTCAAGTTAAACTGAAAATAGAGAAAATAATAAAAAGTAATGTTGTGTAGCATCACTGAGCCATCAGAGCCAGTGGAAACCTGATGAAATTAATCCTGGTGTGGCCTGAATGTTGGTGTGAGGGTGTGAATTCAGGAGGGAAATGGAGTCGTCTCCACAGTCACTCACAAGATTAACAACCCGGTGGAGTCCGTTCTGAAAACCTCCTGCACTTGTTAAAACTTTAAGATGATTCCTCGTTATTTATGAATGTTGTTAAAACATGATTAACACAACAAGAATGTGCGTTTGCTTCTCTCTCCAAATATACACTTCTTCTGTTTTCTTTTGTTTTTTTTTACAGTTGCTTGGTTTCCACCTGCCACCATCTGTTTCATCCATATGATTATGTACCTTATTCTTTATGGTCAAAGGTGTCGTGTCAGGTGGGAATTGAACTGGCAGTTCTCTGAGGGAGTGGAGGGCAGGTTTCGCACTATAATTCCATTTTTAAAAGGAGCTCTGTCTCTATTTCTTTTACAGCTCTGATTAAAGGTGTCGTCACCATGTCATACCTATGATTATGTCTGAAGTCAATTGGGGAAGTGTGTGTGTGCATGTCTTTGTGTGTGTGCATGTATGTATGTTAGAAGGTCAGTCCAGAGGGAACCTCTTCAGTAATGTGACTAATATATTGTGCATCACAGTGGAGTGAAGCTTGACAACATTAATAATAGCTTGTTCAGTCAGAAGACGAAGGACCTGCCTTGATGTAGCTGCCTCCTGCAGACCTCGTGGTCATCAGGAACCTTGTAGATTCAGGAGGTGAGAAAAAAAATCATCTGAAATTTTAATGACCAGGTTTGTGCAACAGTCAAATTGTGAGTGTGTTCGAGTCTTGATCTTTCCTCCAGATGTATCCTTCCGGTTGTGTGTGTTGTTTTCTGTACCTCTGCTCCATTTTTTAAAATGCAAACACAACTTGCAGAGATTCTTCCTCTTTCAACATTTACGCTCTCGATTTCTCCCTAAATCCCAAACGGCCATGAGATTATCACTGTCATCTAATCCAGCAGGCATCAGCTGCTATGTTGGAGCTCATAAGCTGCAAAACAGACTAAATGTGAATGTTTTCCTTTGTTTGTACTCGTGCTGCCGTCATGATTTTCTCCTGCATTCTGCTCACATTTTGAGACGCTGAAAAGACAGAAGCAAAACTATTTTTTTCTACATGTGCAGGGACCTACAATAATATTTAAAAGACCATACAGACTGTTCAGTCAAGATTTCTTTGTTAATGATGTGAACGAAATCTGTTTCAAATTCAAAAATGATCCCATTGCCAGAAAACAAGAAACTACCATTTTTTGGCTTGAAAGTTCATCCTAGAAGTTTATTACATGTGTTAGGGATCATTATGGAAATGATTGTATATGAACAATTAATAACTATTTATCCATGAATACCATCATTCGTAACTCAGCATGCATACAGAAAGGCTGACTCCACACTAACGGCGTTGATGATTGGCTTAGAGGAATTGAAATGGAAAATATGGTTGGTGTTGTGTTTCTAGACTTCTCAGCTGCTTTTCATATAATTGATCATCATTTGCTTTTAGAAAAACTTTCCTGTTATGGCTTCGGCAATCTGCACTTACTTGGTTTTACAGTTTTCTATCAAACAGGACACAAACTGCATTGTTTAGTGGAAGCTTTTCACAAACCAGAACCATGCCATGTGGAGCACCCCAAGGGAGTTGTCATGGTCCTTTATTATTCTCTATTTTCACAAATGATTTACCGTACATATTAGATAAAGCCAGCATAGAAATGTATGTAGATGACTCAAACATATGCACATCAGCACAAACTAATAATGAATTAAATACTATTATAAATAAGAAACTAAAAGATAAAGTAAACAAGCTGGTCCTGAATATATTGAAAACTATCTGCATGATTGTAGTTTAAAATTATAATACTGATAGTAATTCTGTATTAATAATATCACTATACACAATGTGCATGAGACCAAACTTCTGGGAGCGACAGTTGACAATAAATTATCGTGGAAAAAACACATTAATAACATGACTGCAAACATAGAGGCATGCAACTTTTATGAACATCTTGAAAACAGCACTTCAGTATCTTATATTACTACATCCCGAATGACACTGGAGACATGTTAGTCAAGCCACAATGTTTACAAAATAGAGCTATGAAAAAAATCAGACGGTTATTGGTGAAAGAGAAACTGTTATATTCACTGATTATGTTTGTTATATCTGCTCTAAAATTACCTTTTTTTTGTTTAAAAACCTCTCCTTTCATTCAGAAAATCATATTTACATCCCTAGGAATGCAAGACCTAGAGCAAGATCGAATGCACTGTTCTATATAGAGCGATGAAAGAATGGAATTCATTGTCAAAACACATTAAACTCATCAATAACATAAATCAATTCACAATATTAATAAAACTGCACCAATCAAAGTAGGGATTCATTATATGGAGTCGGAGTCTGCAGCAGAGCGCTGCCAGTGGCGTTTGGCTGTGGGCGGAGTCTGCAGCAGAGCGCTGCCAGTGGCGCTTGATTTAACCAAAGTTTTAACTAAAAACAGCACAAGAGCAAACTGAGAGTTGAAAACCCAGATCGAAACTGAGATTAAAATTCGATGAATCGCCCAACCCTAAAACTGTCCTTTTAGCAAAGTTACCTGCTGCACAAAACAATAAGTTGTTGATGAAGATGAGTTGACCCAAATTGGAAAGTTTTGGAAACTGTTTTGAGTACAGTTGACACAGCTATGGTCAGCTCTCCCAAACCATCATCAGCCTTACGCTGGTTTCTGGTGGGGTTTTACTCGTCAGGCCCCAGAGACAGATCCTGCTCGACTAAAAGCTAACTGCCCCCCACACACGTGCACACGTGGAAAGTTTTCTTTATTATCTGAACTTTTAGAAGCTGTGATTGTTATTTTCATTCTCTTCTAAGTTATTCCAGGTTATAGTACATCCCAGTTTGGAGCTTTCATATGTCCATAATACATTATACCAGCAGTTCATCACAGTCAACCAGCGATGTTTTACAATTTATAGGGCCTGGGCTCAAGGTGGG
>CM047994.1:27192099-27207370 GCA_026261665.1 Melanotaenia duboulayi | reverse complement strand
AGTTGATCTGCAACAGGATGGTCCCAATACTCAAAACAACGTAAATTATGTAGCACAATGTAAACTAAGACATCTGGAGCCATGTCCAGGTTTTATCTGAACTTTGAGAGGAAACATAAGAAAACTGAAGCTAAATATGATGCAAGCAAAACATTATATAACACAGTAATCTGCCTGTGCACTAAAACTTCTCAGAACCATCTTCATGGCAGCTAGTTCTATGACAAATATCCACGGAGCTTTAATCAGAGCCCAGTTTGCTTCAGACAAGCCTTGTTTAAAGTTTGGATTAATCACAGCTGATGTTGTTAATTCTACTTTTGACTATCAAGTCACGCTCTTTCTGCAGGTTATTAAGCAGCAGCCTGTATGGTGACGGAGGTATGGAGAAGGGTGGGGCAGGTGGATGAATCTCAGCCTGCTGTAGTTGCAGACAGCTGTATCTTCTGTAAGTCATGGTGTTAACAGAGCATGAAAATGTGGTGGCAAAAATGAAAATGAAAGAGATCATATGAAGCGTGTCGCTGTTGTAGCTCGGTGTCCAGTGAAGAGGCTGCAGCTGACGTTATTACACATAATAAAGGAAATTTTCAGACACTAAATTCACCTCATGAATAGCTGGTGCTGAACTTCTCATGTAATGAATAAACACATAAACACAGAATGGAAAGAAAAGGGGCACCAAGAAGACCTGTATTTGTTTTCTGTGGATGTTTTATGAAAATCTGGATCTGTCAGGTGAGTTTAGGGCCTAACCAAACATAAACCAAACATTTAATAAAATTAACTGAAAACAGGTGCAGACCAACATGCTGCTGATTTACAACAGAAACTCCATATTTTACACTTTCATTAACTATCACCACACAGGAAAATCAACCTTTTCATTATATTATGTCATCACAGCAGCTTTAATCTTTTTTAAACACAATATTTCATTTTTCTTAAGTTTCTTTTTTCAGATTGTTCAATAAACTGACTGTACACAGAAACATCCTCCAACACTCACATCTCACATCCTGTTAGATTACAATTCTTATATGATGCTTGCCTGCTTTCTCTTTTCCTTTCTTCTCTCTTCTGTAAATTATTATAACGCAGTGGTTCCTAAACTTTTTCTGTAGGCCTCTTTTTCATTGACAAAAATAATGTCAAGCCTCCCAATACCTCTATCACATGCACCCCGATGCTTACGAAGAAATGTGCCATAATATTCACCTCTTCCCCGGAAGTTAACAGTTCCCATGATCCATTGCGTCGCCAAAACTGAAATTGGTTTCTCTCTTATGTTTTTACTTTAACAATATCAGTTAGCTCAATCTTATAAACGTAAGAATATTTCCATAACTTAAATAATGGCCAAATCTCGAGACAGATACATATATTGGATTATTTATTAAGACAGGACGGTACAGAGAAAGTCCCCCATCCATCTACTCTAATATAATGGGTGGATGACTTGAAGCAGTGGCCAGACATTAGCTACGTGGACATAGTGAATTACTTACTTAGTGAGCGTGTCGATGGTGAGGAACTTCGTAACTAGAAAAGCACAGAGGCGTATAACTATCTACATAGTAATAAATAAATAAATAATAGGGAAATAATGGTGTAGAAAGGAGTGAGTTTTTACTTTCTTTAAAGCTGAAGTGCAGCCAAGTCAGCACACCAACAAATCTAAACATCTGGCGTGGGCAATGACAAGGGAGAATGTGATTGAAACCATAGGCTGTTCCTGCTTTGCAGGGTTGAAGAAATCTCGCAGTCTTGCAGCAGGAATCATCTGGAAGTATGCTATGTTAGTGAAGTGTAACCTTTTTTATATAATCAATGTGCAAATTCTGAAATCAATAAACATTACAATACTATAATAACATTTTTCAAGCTTTGGATTATGCAGAGAGAACATTGAGGTAGAAAAATATATTTAGTGTTGATTCAGGTTCAGAATGCAGTGGTTAGTGGAAGGATAGAGATTGCATGCACAGATGAGCAGCGCAAGCGGAATGAAGGGGCCTCAAGCGTCTGATCCAGATCAATTTTAGGCGCCACAAGGCAGACGTTGAACATGAGGGACAGACTACGACTATTAGCTGTAAACTCAGGAACACCCCACAGTATCAGTCACACAAAGACTCCACAGAGTGTTACAAACAAATTCCAATCCAAACCCACTGTTTCTGTTCAAAAACACACTGCTAGCTAAATGCTATAAGCCACCCCGTCTGCAGAACAACAAGGCTATAGAATGAACCAAGGTCCAGGTGTAGCTGATCAAGCACATCAAAATCACATGAGCTGTGGAAAATCCCAGGCATTTCATGGGGTACACATCGACTAGGATGGTGAACAAGCTAGTAAACTAGAAATGAAGACTGGGGAGCAGAGTGAATCCAGTTTCTGGCACACTTCAAGGAAAATTAACCTGTACGTGCAAGCACAAATAGTGACAAAGTTTTGTGTGAGCACATGTACCCCACCTTTTGTAGTAACCAGGCCACCAACTACGAGAAGGAAAAAGAAAGGACAGCTTCCAACAAACTTAAAGAGCAGGGAATAAACATAACACACACTGGCACCATTGTTAGTGTTGCAGGACCATGACTATCAGCGAGTCCAGATGGAATCATCGACTCTTGTGAGCTTGTGAGTCCAGTGACGTTAAAGTGTGGATGGACACCTTAAAGAATGGAAGCTGAGGGTATTATATGCAAATTCAACTTGGAATGTTGAATGCACAGGTCTGAAGACAGACTGTTGATCTGGGGCCTCATGCATAAAACTGTGCGTAGCAAAGCAAATGACATGTGGTGTCTGTGGTGCAAAAAGGAAACGTGGCACACTTTAACTTTCAGATTTATACAAGCGTGCGCACACACATCCTACGCCTGTTTTCATTTGTAAATCAGAATCGATTCTAAAGCGGGTGCACGTGAGGAAACGCCTTCCCATGCCCACATTGTGGCTATAAATGTTCAGGTAAACACCTGTAATAAATATTAATCATATCATTTGCATGAGGGCTCGGGAGAGTTTTTTTCGGGTGTGAGGGAGAGATCCTGATGGACCATGTTGACAAATGTAAAAATGTTTAATTGGCGGGCACGGCGTGGGCATTACTGGCGTCAGAAAGGCAGAATAGCGGCAGCCGGTGACAGATGATGTTAATGAAGTGTCAGAAGAGAAGAGTTATCGGAACGTGTGGCTGGATATCTCAGTCGGTAGAGCGGTGGTAGGGTGAACAGTAGCACCTTCCAGTTGTGGCCTTGGGCAAGGCGCTGCAGCCCACAGTAAATCGTTTTAGAGAAAAGCGTCTGTTAAACGACAGTAATGATGCCGGTAACGTAGTCTTTTGTTTTAATGTCTAAAATAAAAATGTACAAGTACATCTGAGTTGGTAGCAGATAATTTAGTGTTAAATAATATGTCTTTCTAGTTCCTGGGTGTTCCAGCTGGGTGGGCAATGCTGCAGCTGTGATTGGAGAGGGTGAGGCCAGAGACTCCATGCAGCCCCGCAGCAGCCGGGTCCTCAGAGGAAGCCCAACAGGTGCAGAGGGACACCATCACCGCTATTAACAATGTGGCCAAGAGACTGTCTGGACGGAAATTGGGACAACAATTACAAAAGGATTGTGTAAGAATAAATAAAGGAAATCCACCTATTGTGTGTTTCATAAGCGTTGCATCACATCTAGACCTCCAGTCCGTCACAATCTGCTGGATCTCAGAATAAATGACCAAAGATTACTTTTCACATTTTTTTACTGACTGGTAAATGTCGGCAGCAGACTCTCCACCTCATAATTTCCTAGATTTTATTCTGTTCCGTTGGTGTCGCAGTTTCCCATTTTTCCATATTTTGTGCGTACGCCGGAGTCAGAGTTTGCGTGGAGGTAGGAACATTCTCCCAGCAAGTTTGTTTTTTATAAATATCCAAAAGTGACTATATTTGGCGTACGCCTGTTTTTGTACCTACGCCAGCTTTAGAAATGAGGCCTCAGGACACCAGACGAGAGAGTGGTTGATGAGGTGTTTGTCAGGGAACCGGTGAAGAAGTTGAAAGTACTTGTGTTAGGGCCATTGTATGTATGTTGCCAAGTAAACATGTTTGGTGGAATGTAAACATAAGTAAATGTTAGATGAAAAAAAACACCATTCATTTATATCCTATCACCAACCAAGCATTGTGTCAGCATATGCGTACAGCTTTTGTTTGTCTGTGTAAAGGATTTATCACTCTTGTTCACTACTAGTCTTCAGTGATACATCTGCTTGATTTTACGCATGCCTACTAGTCACCATCACAAATGCTATCACCCCACAAATTCACAAAAGCACATGTACGCAGAATCGTATCTAATAGTAAAACCACTGTCAGCCATGACCTTGTCTCCTGGATGCAAGTATTCCAGGATCGCTGATATGGAACAATTGAAGAATGATATAGAGTATTATTAATTCTATAGTATATAGTATAGAGCTTCAGTATGGTATTAAATACCATAAAATGTGTTTTATTTAAATTTGGGGATAATTTATTTAAAATAAAATGCCTTTTGATTGAAAGAGTTGGCCTCACAATCAGCTCATATTTTCTATGAAATGGTCAAATGTCTTAGTTTCAGCATCCAATATTTATTTTCTACTGTGAATAAAGTATGAGATGATGAGATTTGACAATCAGTTCTGATTCTTTTTGTGGAATTGGGGCTGTGAATAGAACCTAATGAACAATAACCTAAGATCTCTTTATATATTAATAAAAACTGAGCCATGATGCAGAAAGTCTGTAAAACCTAAATCAGCTCCCTGATTCAGCAGCTTTAGCTCAGCTGTGACCAGACCATCTATTGTCAGAGGTTTCCTTCCTCTTCTCTACATTTGATTTAATCAACTCTTCCTGGCATATCAATACTCTCATTGATACTGCTCAAGCAAAGCATGAACACGTCTCATTATTATCTAAAAGACAGTTATGGAACGTTCCAACCAGACAAAGATTTTTTCCCACAGTTTAGTCATTTAGTTAGTTATGATACGTAGAGAAACACAGTCAGTGCTACCACGCCCTCCATGTCCTCACCATGCAGGCTCTGCTGCTTCTCTGAATGCCAGCTAAGAAGCTGCTAAAAGTGATGAGGAGCAGCGAGAGGAGAAAATCTCCTCGGCTGAGCCGGAAACATTTGCTGACGGGAGTAGTTGTCATCTTACTCTGCTGTGGATCTGTCAAGTTGCTCAAGGTTTATTCAGTCGTTAATCCTTTATTAGATCAGTGTGCCAGGAAGAAAATATCTCCCGACAACAGATGGGTGTTTTTCATTGATGTGTAAAGTGCAGCCTGGAATCCTCCATGTAGAACAACAGCGTTTCTCAGCATCAGCTCATATATAATGCTCATCATATAATGTTGTCAAGTGCATACATCACAGCACATACAGGATAAGCAGGTATAAAATAGCTGGGATCTGTGGAATTACTTCAGATGCAGTTTATACACATAGTATGAGTTATCTGAGGCTGACAGCTCTAAGCTTGATTTAAAATATGAAATAAAAATGTGTTAGCAGCTGGTGGCAGCAGACCTTCTGCAGGAGTTAGATGCCCACTGTCAGAGCTGCAGCTGGAAACGTTGGGTCAGCTTGGGTAAAGCTGGGCGAACGTTTTCAGGCTAAAATCTTTGCTGCATTTTGTTGCATTTATAATAGATTTTGTGACGTGAGCTCAGTGTTGTGTTTTTTATGTTTGGTAATGACCCAGAGACTGTTAACAGAACCTGATTGATTCAGCTCCCTCCTTCATGTTTTTATTCTACATAAATACTGATAATGGCACTAGTTCCCATATTATCCTAACTTGTTCAGTCTTTTTCTAACTAGATTATGATGAACTTTAACAATCAACATGCTACCTGAGGACTGGAGAGTCTGAGATGAAGCTCTTGGTATTATTTCTTGGGCTGAACTTGCTGGGACATCAGCTGCTGTCCTGGATGTTTTCTACTTGTAAATAATCTTTCTCTCTGTAGAATGATGGACTCCAGATAGTTTGACCTGATAACCCTCAGATAGATGAACTACCAAAACATTTTATAGAGCTTCTCACACTGATGATGAAGAATCGTTGTGTTTTATGAGGAGCATCTGGCTGAGCTTTTCATTCCAGTGGAAACACTGAAGGTCATCTAAGTTTTCTATAATAAATAATGGACTCTAATATTTCATGTTGTTTTTATGTTATTTCAGGGACCTTGTGATTTTTCCTATGGGTTCATGTAAGATGGTGAACTTCTCATGGGAGTGTGCTACTGATCTATCAATATATTTTTTTTTCTCAGATGGTCAAGTAAAGCTGAAAATTAGCCTGTACTGAGTCCAGCAGTTGCATTTTCCTCCAGCACTCAGATGACGGTGATGTTATACATGACACTACAGCAGCTGCAGCCTCTTCCGGCTGAGGACCATGGTCTCGGATTTGGAGGTGTCATCCCAGCCACTTTACACTCAGTTGCAAATCGCCCCAGTGAGAGCTGAAGATCACGGCCCGATTAAGCCAACAGAACCACATCATCCACAAAGAGCAGAGACCCAATCCTGAGACCACCGAACCGGATCCCTTCAACACCTCGGCTGTGCCTAGAAATTCTGTCCATAAAAGTTATGAACAGAATCGGTGACAAAGGGCAGCCTTGGCGGAGTCCAAACCGCACTGGAAACGATTCAGGTTTACTGCGGACCAAGCTCTGACACCGGTTGCACAGGGACCGGACAGCTTGTACAAGGGGGTGTGTCACTCCAAAACACATGTACACTGTACTGTGTACAGTGCTCCATCAACACTCACTCCTGAGTCACCGGATAGTGTACCTGAATCTTCTCAAAGCTGTCTGGAAGTCATTTTCCATGACCTCTCCGAACTGCTCCCATGTCCGAGTTTCAGCAACAGAGGTACGAATCCCAGCCCACTTAGATTCAATGTCCCCCGCCTCACTCAGGACATGGTTGAAGCTCTGAGATGGGAGTTGAAACTCTTTCTGAAACAGGATTCTGCCAGATGTTCCCAGCAGACCCTCACAACACGCTTCGGTCTGACAGGCCTGACCGGCATCCTCCCCCACCCTCTGAGCCAACCCACCACCAGGTGGTGAACAGTTAACAGCTCCGCCCCTCTCTTCACCCGAGTGTCCAAGACACGAAGCCGCAAGTCCAACGATACGACTACAAAGTCGATCATTGAACTGCGGCCTAGAGTGTCCTGGTGCCAAGTGCACATGTGGACACTCTTATGTCTGAACAAGGTGTTCGTTATGGACAATCCGTGACGAGCACAGAAGCCCAACAACAAAACTGAATCCAGAGAGCAGCCCAGGACAGAGCTGGACTTCCCGATGACTTTGTCCAGCTTCACCCTCTCTGTGATGCTGCTGCTCCAGCAGACCACACCGTACAGGAGGACCCCCTTTTCTCCAAAAGACCACAATTTCATCAGAAGATAGACCTGGTCTGACCGATCCTGTCCTTGTTGCGAGTCCAGTCCAGTTTAATGTTTAGCTGAACACCCAGGTATCCTGTTTCAGTATAAGAGTCCACTCTCTCAATGTCTGTTCTTTGGATGATCATCAGTGAGGTGACAGTACAACCGGTTTAAAAAAAATCCACTGAGGACCATCCCTGTTAAACAACACGTCTCACCCTTTATGGGACGGGCTATATGGGCGGGAGTGGGCAGCTCCACCAGGACTCGGCTGCTCCGTCCACAGTGTGAAGGAGAGGTCCTGCAGGTCCTTCCTGCCTGCTGCTGTCAGACTGTGCAATAAAGAAAATGCCTGCTAGTCTGCAGACAAACAAACAAATAATTGATTAACAACTGGACTCTTGAACAATACACTTCACTTCACCTCACTATTCATTTTACTGTTTTGCTGTTTTTTATATTTTTATATGTATTCTCAGGCATTTCCTCGATCTGTACTGTGTACAGGTATAACTACATTTAAAGTTATAATTATTTATTTGATCTTCTTTAGATTTTTATACTAAATATCACATTTTCTTATGTTGTCTTGCATTTCCTGTTATTTATTTTCCACTGTGTGTCTTGCTGCTGTTATACTGTAAATTTCTCAGCCGTAGGACTGATAACAAAATCTGAATCTATATTTAAATATTTACAAACCAAAGATAATAGTGCAAGGGAGCAAAAGAGCAGTTAAAGAAAGGTATGAAAGAAATAAGGCTATTGACCATATAAATAAGTAAAAATGTGAATATGTACCGTTATGATCAGATATTAGACCCTGCTGAGCTTTGCTGTGGGGGGTGGATGATCAGCTCTGCTGGGAGCAGGCCTGGTTATGGAGTCTGACAGCAGAGGGAAGGAAAGATCTGCAGTACCTCTCCATCGTTCACCGTGGGTGAAGACGCCTGCTGATGGTGCTTTTTAGAGCTCTAACAGTCTCACCCCTGTTGGAATCACAAGACATGCCTCTCAGTAACAATTCATGTTCCACAGTCATGTCCGCTGCATGCTGATGGGGAAAATAACATGGTCCTGGTATGTGACCTGTTTCTGGTCAGCCTTGTACCAGTTTAAGTACCTCATCTTTGCCTTGATGTTTTTTGTTCTGTTGTGGCCTTTGTTTTGTAGATTGGAGACAGGACATCACTTGGTGGGCATACATATTTATCTTAGTTTCTAGGTTTTTGTCCCCTGTGATCTTTTCTGGAGCTCTGGATAGCACATCAACAGCTGCAATGCTTTTGCCTGGAACATGTGCAGCCTCTGAACACGTGATGGTAGTTCATCCAAGTTCTTTGTGCCCAGAAGGGGTACAAGAGGTTTATGGTCTGTGTAGCATCATCACACATTAATGTTAATAATATTCATAAGCCTTGGGCACCACCCACCAAATAATGGTATAATGATGGTATAATGATATCTTGGATCATTAAATAAATAAATTGGTCTCAAGACGCTAATTCGCAGAGTTTGCACTTAAACTGACCTTAATTGTCACAAAAGGGAAAATCACAGACTTGGTAAATTAATTTTGAAACTACAAACTACATAATATACAAATCAGCTTTAGTTGCCAAGTATAAACACATGCAGGGAATTTTTTGCCAGCAGATGTTGTCACTCTAGTGCAAGTATTAGTCTAAGTAAGGTTCTGAGGCGCCAGTTAGTCCTGGTCTGCAGTTAGCCCTGGTCGGCACGGTTCTGATTTGCCAATTAGGCCTGGTTTTGCAGTTAGTCCTGGTCTGCTGGGTTCCGAGGTGCCAGTTAGTCCTGGTCTGCAGTTAGTCCTGGTCTGCAGGGTTCTGAGGCGTCTACCAGACAGGATGATTCTAAATGACTGTGTGCAGGGTGAAAGGAGTACTTTATGAGGTTAAATGAATAATAAAAAGAAAAGAAGAAAATGTGAACAGAAAATGTGTGAAGGGGATGTTCAACCAAAGTTCATATGGTAAAGAAAATTAAAGTCAATTCAATTCAGGTTTATTTGTAAAGTGCCACTCCACAACAATGTCATCTCAGGGCTTTACAGACAAATCAATTTGAGCCAATTCACAATCAAAATATAATCTAGTTGAGGAAAACCAACAGAGCATGCAAGAGGTGACAGTGGAAAGGAAAACCTCTTTTACCAGGAAGGAAAAATGTCCAGCAGAAACTGAACCAGAACCCGGCTCAGGGAGGGCGTCCATCTGCCTCGACCGGTTGGGATGGAGAGGACAGAAAAGAGAAACCAACAGATGCTGTCTTATGTTTCTACATGGAAGCTATGAAGCAGAGAGATGAAAGGAAGAGCCCAGTGCATCATGGGACGTCCCTCAGCAGTCTAAGGGATGGCAAGACCCCCCCTAACTATCAGATTTATCAGAAAGGAAAGTTTTAAGCCTGATCTTAAATATAGAGAGGGTGTCTGCCTCCCAAACCCAAACTAGGAGCTGGTTCCATAAAAAAGGGGCCTGGTAGCCAAAGGTTCTGCCTCCCATTGGACTCTTAAGAGTCTCTGGGAACCACAAGTACACAGAGTACACAGTCTGAGAGAGAGGAGCTCTGTTGGGAATATATGGAACTATGAGATCTTTGATATACAATGCAGCCTGGTCACAGAGAGCATTATATGTGAAGAGAAGAGAAGAGAAGAGAAGAGAAGAGAAGAGAAGAGAAGAGAAGAGAAGAGAAGAGAAGAGAAGAGAAGATGAAGACTGGATAGTCCTCATCAGAACCCTCACTGCAGCATTTTGGATCAGCTGGAGACTTTGCAGGCCATATTTAGGACAGAACATTAATAAGAAACTGCAGTCCAATCTGGAAATAACGAACACATAGACTAGTTTTTCTGCAACACTCTGAGACAGGATGTCCCTAATTCTTGCAATGTTACGTAGGTGGAAGGAGGAAGTTGTATAAACACATTTTAACTGTGAGTCAAAGGAAAAATCCTGGTCAAAAATAACTCCAAGGTTCCTCACTGTAGTACTTGAAGCCAAATTAATGCCACCCAGATTAATTATTTTTTCAGAGATTTTCATGTCCCCAGACAACAACTTCAGTCTTGTTTGAATTTAGTAGGAGAAAAATCATCCAGGGCCCGTATGCCTAAAGATCCTGAGAATCCACTCAGAGAGCTCCTAACTTAGTTAACAATTGCTAGCAGAAGTCCAACGTTTGAGGACGAAATGATTCAAGTATGTTCAGTGTACATTTGGAACGAAGGCTACTTGATGACGTCAGAGACGTTACTGCAATAAAAGAAAAAAAAGAAAAACAAACTAGTGGTGTGCTCAATTAAAAAATTAATCTTATTAATTACTTTTATTAATTACTCTTGATTAATCGCATTTTATTCATATGACTATATAATTGCCTCAAAAAGCAGCATTTAAATGGATTGTAAACTAAAGCTCTAGTAATGTCTAGAAAATGCATTTAATTTAATTTTTTTTTAATTAAGCCAAGAAACAGTAATAAAAGAAATAGAAAATATCCCTGGTCCACAATGAACAGACCTAAAGTGTCATTTTAAGTACTTTAACTAGCCGTTCCAGCTGTTCTCTGATTAAGAATCTACAATATGTTACAGAACTTTTAACTTTTAAGTTTCCTCCACCATCGTCATTACTAGACATTAATATCTGACGGTAAGCCAGGACGGGATCAGCCAGCAGCAGCTTCCAGTTTGGTCCTGGAGCAGAGAGGAACGTCTCCTGCTCCGGAGCTGGAAGCTGGAACTGATGCTGCGAAGAACCAAGGCTGTTCATTAAGAGTAAACGCGACATGCTTTCACATCAGTCTCCAAAAGTCTCCAATATCACCAGAAAAAAAGTCTTCATATTAGTTGCTAGCCACTTTTTTAAAAATAGAATCGCCAGAGGGGTCGGAAAGCTTGCTAAATTTAGCCCTCTGACGTGTGCATTGCTGTAACGGAACTCGTCCCCGGACAAACGTTGTGCATTGTTTAGAACAGATGGCAATAAAATGTGCCCATTTTTTAAAACACATTTTATTAATCGCCAATTCACTGGGTGGGGCGGGCTGGGTAGGGGTTCTGGACTCTGGTGCCTGGGGGTGGCCCCCTCTCTTGGGGGTGGAGGGGTTGGTCAGTGGCAGGGGGCCAGGTGGGTTGGTGCAAGCCCTGGTGTCTGGCTGGCCCTCTGGATCTTCCACAAGGTTCTTAATACATGGCTTAAAATGCTAAATAACTAACTAATGTTTTTTTTAAATATAGATATAATAACAAATGCAGGTTTTAGCATTTTTTCTTTTTTTTTTTTTTTTTTTCATGGAATAATTGCATTGAATGTCCACAACAACAATTACGCTAAAAGTACCGGTTATATCTCAGTTATTTTGCTTTTCTTTCCATCTGGTCTTCTAGTAAACATGCTGCTCCAACAGAAACAACTGTTAAACTTTCTGTCTCACCACCGAGTTCAGGAGACTGAGGAGAGGTTATTAGTCCTGGGTGAAGCAGCAGCTAGCTTCAGGATTAGCTCCCTTCGTTTTATCATGTCTCTGCTCATTTACACATAACTTTTGCAATATCTGGCCAGATATTATTGGTGGCTCATTTTGGCACTCTGATTACCAAAAAGAGTGACTAAAAGAACATGGAACATGATTAATGTGGAGCTCAGGAGTGGAACAAATAAATATAATGTAACTAAGTTATAAAAACATAACAAAAAGAACAAGGACAAACAAAACACATAAAGCATTGGATTTTCTGTCAGTCCATCTCTGCCTCTTGTTTCCGACCGTTTTCTTGATCAGACCTCCCGTTCCTTCTCTTCTCAAAAGTGAAACTACAGAAACAGAAACCAAAACAGATAATCATCAGATGCACCTATAAGAAGACAGATAAGCTGTAGAGAGACATAAAAAAAAGAAAAACACGTACATAACTGTAGTTGTTGGTGATTAAGCCCACAGCACGACACAGTGCCTGATTCAGTATGCAGGTTAGTAATAACAGACATGAATAGTGATCAGTGATTGTGCAAATGCAACGGGCCACCACAAAGATCAGAGCCAGCCCAGGGGGCCCCAAGACCCAGGAGACCAGCCGCCACTCAAGAGCACATATCCCAGCCAGCCCCTCACCGGGATGACCACGCATCTGCCCAGAGGGTGGCAGAAGAAGGCTCCAGACAGAGTGCCCTGCAACCACAGAGCACAGGCCCCAGGAAGCCAGGCACAGCCACCTCAACCCCCCAGAGACAGACAGACCGCAGGGCCCAGGGACCCAGGTTTTGGTACTGGGAGCATCCCTGCACACCAGTCTGTTGACTCCATTCTTCTCAGACCACTAGATGGTTTTATAAACTGCTGTTTCACTGATTGTGTTGAGACCGATGACACTGTGTCAACTCTTGTTGCCCGTCTAAGAGCTGCGCTTACAGAGCCCCTTTGTTAAGCCACTGACTACATACACAACCCTGACAGTGTTTTGATGAACTGTGCTCAGTTTTTCCATGAATTTTCTTCTGACCGTGAGAAGGAACATGTGTGCACCCAAAAGTTGTATTTGCGTTTGCTGCAGCTTTGGTCTGTGTTTTAAGGCTTGATTCTCATTCTCTGGTAGCACAGTTACATCTGTTCCTGTGTCTATTTTTGGTCATTTACTTTCATAACCAACACATCGTCGGCCCCTTCGGTCGTCACTGATCCTGTTTTCTTACCAGCTCACTCTGGCAAACACAGCTGACAGTTTTTTTCTGGGTTCAGCTCTGGATTCATTTGGAGCTGCTCTGAAAGTCTCTTGTCTCTTATTCCAGCTACTAGTCTGTCTCTTGTCATTTCACTGTGTACTGCTGCGTAGCTGCAATGCTCTGCTCAGCAGTAGAGCACCGATGAAACTGTCTGCAGTCTCGCTAATTTCTCGCTGTCTCTTGGTTGCAACAGACATGTTTTCTACACACGCTTAGGACGGCATGTCTTCATGTTTTTATGGACAATGTTCGTGTTCATGTTGGTTTCACTGACGTCCTGCCAGTTCAGGTGACGTCACACAGACGGGAAGCTGCCATGTCAGAATACATTGGACTCTCAGCTCTTGTTCTGATATTAGGGTGGTCATGTGACTGCATGGCTGCGACTGATTGGTGAAACTGGCAGCATCTCTAAGGCAAAACAAAGCATATCTAATTGAATAAATGGCTAAAGGGTAGGAGAAAGTAACAGCTGTTGGCTGATGTAACCTTTATTCACAAATTTGTAAAAGAAAAAACACAAACCTTTTTTATTTTCCTTTTTTCTTTTTTAAGTTAATGTATCTCATGTAAGACCTGGACCCAGTGTCCCCAGTATAAAAGGACTCCCTGGCCACTTCCTTTTCCCCTTTTACCCAACTAAAAGCTTATTTTGGTTTTCAGCCAACACTTCATCCGTCACGCTGACTAACTGACACACTTCATGTTTTCTCTTTGTTGAACGTCAGGTTGGTTGTATTAGTTTATTCTCTCTACCTTTGACTTGTGCTGCCTCCTGTTATTTGTCATGATCTTTAGCTGGACATGAAACTATCGTGTTTTTTCTCCTATCTGACAGGATAACACCATGCTAACAATGACTGATTGCCACTGATCACCTTCTGCTACTAAGTTATTCATGTTTGAGCTTCACTTTCAGTCTGGTTTAGTGAAGATTAGGGTCTGAAACACATTTCTAATGATATAAAGATGCAATAAATACAAATGAAATTCAGTTTTCTGCTGCGCTGAGCTGTGGGATTTAAAGTCAGGATCTGTGTATTTCCTGAGTTTTTCTGTGATGTCAGATCTCTCTCAGATTATCAGTAATCTTAAATGTCTCAGATTAAAGGCTGAGGAGACATTAGAACATGTTCAATGTTCCTTCCATCCATAACCGTGATGACGTGAACGAGTCCTAGCTGTCGTCACGGACACCACCGGAAAGGATGTAGGGAGAGGAGGCGAGGAGAGGGGGAAGGATGACGGGAGGATTAGGATGCAACATCTGTGCATTAGTTTTATATTTAGCGAATGGAAGCTGGTTGTTCTGTTTCTCTGCTGTTAACATGATTTCCTGTGTGATTATGAAAAATGCAGCAGAGGCTTTAAGGGAGGACGTTGAATGTCGCTGCAGGTTTTCCTTCAGTTGGATGAATAATCTCATATTGTTCTACATAGAAGAAAAATGTTTATTTTTAACAATGATTGTTATTTTTACTTTTAATAACGATTATTTTTTCCTCTGCCAGCCTGGCTTTGCAATTGTCAGCAGATTCAGGTTGTCTGGGGTCTCCGATAAGGCACACCTCATTTTCACACAGTTCTTCATTCACAGCTTGCAGTTAAAAAACAAACCTCTGCTTCTCTTAAAAAAGAAAGTGGCCTAAACTGTGGAGTTTGTGGAAGCATTTTTTTCTACATAGGAAAAAATCTGACCATCTAGCTCACTGTCAGGGTAATGAGATGACTGACAAACCAGAGCCCACGGTGAGGATTACTGGTGCACAAACAAGGATATAACATTCAAATTAGCATAAGAGGCCAGGATGGGAAAGAAAAAAAGACGGTGGGCTGGTCATCAAATGCAAGGGGAACAGAACCCATAACCCGTACGAGATTACCATCTGGACTTAGGCCTGAACTATATGGAAAAAAAATAAATTTTTAATCTTTTAAATTTCAAGCTTCTGTTCAGTGTTCATGCAAAAATATATTTTCTAATATGAGATGGAGGATTACCACATGAACCACGGCTTCACTTGCCAAATATGAATGAATGAATGAATGAATGA
>CM047994.1:27153083-27164980 GCA_026261665.1 Melanotaenia duboulayi | reverse complement strand
TCAAACATTTTATTGGTTTTAATTTTGTCCTAATTCTTATTTCTCTTCATTTTTTCACACTTTTTCAAATAAGCTTGTTGTTTGTATATAAAGTCCAAGGCATGTACAGAAAGATTCAGATTAGAGTAAATGAAGAGGTAGTCTTTAGCTGTGTGACACACACATTTATCATTGTGTGTGTCACAATTAAGCCATGCTAAGGCATAAACAAAGAATTCCAGTTTATGTCAGACATGCACACACATCTTCACATTTCACTGTTTTTGACCAAAACTAAATTTGTCACATAAAATCAGTAAATATGTGTTTGGAGCATTATTTCTTTGCAACAATGCTTCTTGGTAGAAAATTTACTGGTGTTGTAAAGTCTGTTTTTTTCCTGTTATATGGAGGCACATTTAGAAGGAAAATGCAAGTCTGAGATGATTAAGCGTTGAATAGGCGGGTCAAGAAAAAGTTGACATATTTCTTTCTTTCTTTCTACAAAGAAAGAAAGAAAGAAAGAAAGAAAGAAAGAAAGAAAGAAAGAAAGAAAGAAAGAAAGAAAGAAAGAAAGAAAGTTAAAAATTGAGTTTGAAAACAGGAATGGGAAGCAATTCTTATGAAAACCCATCTCTTTCCCACTGTATTCTAATTATTTAAATTTAATTTCATGTTTTTACTTTAACATTTTCTTAAAAGCAATGCACACACAAAAACACATACTCACAAACACACACATACACGCATAGAAGTTTTTTATCATGTTTAATTCAAAAAGTTTTTATATGGAGTCATCACAGAATAAAATAAAACATTAGAACAACTGATGATGGTTTGTTTCCACATAAACTTCATAAAAACTATATTTTTGTTCCACTTTCTGATTTGGATCATGTTTATACTTCTACACAGTAGACCACAGCACCACAGTTTTACTCCATAAGCAGAACTATAAAACGTTTTAATGTGTTGTTTCAGAATCAGAATCCGAACACTTTATTGATCCCGGAGGAAATTGTGTGTACAAATCATGTGTGTTTATTGGTTTATATAAATTCTTCGGTTTGTAAACAAACCATGTCAGAAAACTTTTTATCTTAATAATGAAACATCTGTGTGGTCCCTGTAACTGCATCAGTAATTATACCCATAGCTTTTGTTTTCATTATAAGTAATAGCGAAAATCTAGATTTGTAATTAGGGTCCGAGCCATACGAAGTATGGAAGGACCCTATTGTTGTTGAAATGTTTATTCTTCTCCTTCTTCTAAATGCTTCGAGGCCAAATATGACCCCCTAAACACCCATGAAAAGTTGTGAAATTTGGCACACACATCAATCCCGAACGTCTACTTTGACGCAGGAAGACGAAACTCGGCACACACCTGTAACACCCCGAGGCGATTAAAAAAGTTAATCGAAGACATGTTGCCATGGCCACAGGGCGCCATCTTGGCGTGTATGTCCATTTTTTCCCCATTTTTTGCACTTTACACACATCGTATTTGAATGAACTTGTCTCACAAGTTGGGGACCAAATGCTATTCAAATCTTTCTAATAGGAAAAAGCGTGAAACCGTGGCAACCGACTGAAAAAAGCCAGGAAACACGGTTTGCTCATATTTCCATAGAAATACATGGGATCTGCACCAAAGTTGACTGTAGTCATACTTGTTGGGTCCCTAACACATTACAACACCTGTTGCCATGGCAACATAGTATGTTAGCTAGCATGTTAGTATGCTAGCAAAAAATGATAACTAGGTATATCAACATTTCAGATTCTCAGCTGCACGTTTTACCATGTCACTTACCATGTTAGCAGGTTACGTAACATGCTAGGAAAAGGTGTATGAGATGGGTGCCGGGTTCAGGAGGCTTGGACCTGATGGATGTCGCTCTCCTTTCCGACCATGCGTCTGTATTTTTGCATGTGGCTACACCCTGCAACTTTTCAAAATTTTCTAGATGGAGGTTCGATTCAAGTCTACTTTCCGGCCCTCTCTGAAGGCTGAAATCACTCTTTACTTGGAAACAAACTAGGAATCGGCTCCCTCGGTTGGTGTGGCTTGGGAGGCCTTCAAGGCATTCATTAGAGGTCATGTTATYCAATRTGCCTMCTTTAAGAAAAKATCTGRTAWTGCAAAAAAGCTTGAYTTAGAGAGGAAGATTGCTATTGCWGAGACTACATKCAAACAGGACATRAGYYCYGCTAACTTATCCTCTTTGGTGAAACTCAAGYATGAATTTAACTCGATTTTKAMWCAKARAGTTGARKTTTCCCTATTTCRTCTCAGACACAAACAGTTTGAAGAGGGGGATAAAGCTGGWAAGATGCTGGCCACGGATACGTCAAAATCAAAGAAGCTCAGAGTACAATTCCAGCCATTAGAACGCAGCATGGCTCTTTAGGGTCCGAGCCCAACAGCATCAGTGATGCACTTCAATGTTAATCTCTACTCATCTGAAACAAAGGCAAATGATTTTGAGATCTCTAAGTTTTTGTCCTCTCTCTCTCTGCCTTCCCTGTCCGGGGAACAAGTAGACTCACTGGATGCCCTGGCATCGGGCCCTGATGGGTTCATCGCCGAATTTTTTAAAGCCTTTGTTGAGGAGCTCACCCCCTTACTACTTCAGTTGTACGTTAAGTCCCTGGACCGGGGTCGCCTCCTTCCCACACTAGCAGAGGCCCTGATTTCACTCATCCTGAAGAGTGATAAAGATCCTCTAGAGTGCAAGAATTATAGGCCGATTAGTCTGATTAACTGTGATTGTAAAATTTTATCAAAAATTCTGGCAATAAGACTGGACAAAGTTATGACCACGCTAATACACCCCGATTAGGTGGGCTTTATTCGGACCCATTGCCCTGCGGATAATATTCTACGTTTGATTGATATTATGTGGGCCCTTCAAAACGATACCTCCCTAAAAGACGACTCTCCAGCGGCTGCCCTCCCCCTGGATGCTGAAAAGGTGTTCGACAGGGTTGAGTGGCATTTTCTGTTCGCTACTCTGGAGGCCTTCGGTTTTGGTGCAAAATTTATTTCTTGGGTCAAGCTCCTTTACAATAATCCCAGAGCCTCTGTTACTACAAATCGTGTTATTTCACAACCCTTTAGGCTCTTTAGCGGGACTAGACAGGCCTGCCCCTTGAGCCCTCTGCTTTTTCCTTTAGTGTTGGAACCTCTCATGGCTGCTATTCGCAAAGACCCTGATTTCCCTGGCTTGTGTGCAAATGGCAGCTATCATAAGTTGATGTTATATGCCGATGATTCTCTGGTGCTGGTTACACAACCACAAAGTTCCATCCCTGCACTTTTTAGAAGCGTTGAGCAGTCTTCTCATCTATCAGGTTACAAGGATCTACTGGACAAAATCCGAGGCCCTCTCTCTGACCATTGTCCCAGGATATTGTTCCTGACTGGTCACTTCAGCTGGCCCCAGTCAGGAATCAAATATCTTAGCATTAAATTTCCCCACACATTGTCAGGCTTAATCCAGGTTAATTGTGACCATTAATAGATAGATTTAAAATGGATATAGATCGATGGTCTCCTTTATTTTTGTTTCTTTGGGGAAAGGTCAATGTAATTAAGATGATTTGTGCTCCCAAATTCAATTATTTATTGCAAGCCCTTCCCTTAAGGATACCTGTGGGTTATCTTTGCCAATTTGATAGACTGTGCAACACCTTCTTGTTGAATGGCAAACATCCCAGACCTAAACTTAAAAGATTACAGAGACCGGTAGATTCGGGAGGGGTGGGGGGGTTGGGGGTCCCGAATTTAACTCTTTACCACTATGCTTTATGTCTCAGACACATTATTCACTGGGCACTGCCTCCTGAAAGGGCTCCCCCTTGGTATAGTCTTGAGAGTCGACTGTGCACCCCTCTTTCCCCAGTACACCTTATTACTACTGAACTTTCTTCCAATACGCAAACACCTTCATACTATGGCCTCAATTTGTGTCACTTTGGCTTAATCCTAGTCTGCGCATTGACAATTCCCATTTTTTGGGGGGTCCTTGGGCGAGAAGGGGTGTTTTGTTGTTGGGGGATTTGTATGAAGGGGGAACTCTTAAATCCTTCAAGGAACTCACTGTCCAGTACCAACTACCCCAGAACCAATTTTGGAGATATTTACAGCTCCCACATCTGTTGTGTCATACCTTTGGCTCGCCAACCACCCCTCCCAGTAGACTGGCTTACCCATGCGGTAGAGGTCTTTGGCAAAGGCTATAAGGCCTCAACGTATTATTCGTTGCTCCTTAAGAGCTCTGATAAGGGGCCTTCATTCCTTAAACTGGTGTGAGAGAAAGATCTTAATGTGCATTTTAAAGATTCGGAGTGGGCCAGATTTCTAAAAATTGTAAAAAAAATATCAAGGGAACTTGGAACAAGACTTATCTAGTTCAAAATTACAGGTGTCCAATACGGTCTAAATTATACAGGGTAAAACTTGCTCAGTCCGCTGCTTGCTGGAGATGTGGAAGGGATGAGGGCACGTTAACTCAAATGTTTTGGACTTGCCCCAAAGTTCAGAACTTCTGGATGGAAATCCATCAGTACATCACACAGATTATTAAACTCAATATACCCCTCTCTCAGGGGCTTTTTATTTTGGGTGACCCATCATCTCTTGACARTCTTCCCTCAAACGATGCCGAATGGGTCCAGRCAGCACTAATGCTGGGTCGTAAACTTATTGTTTCTCAGTGGAAGTCCSAGTTAGCTCCCCCTGTGTSCTCATGGMACAATCATCTTGGTAAATTAGCTGCACTGRAACGCYTTTCATACAAGCTGYTAGATAAAWTGGATGATTTYCATCTGAAGTGGGATGCATATCTCTCCAGCTTAAATGAGACTACTTGGTATTTTATGATTCTTTACCTATACATTTCTTGTGGTGGTAAGACTGTGTTAGTATTTTCTTTTAGTGTGCTGAACTCTCTCACTGGGTGACTTGTGTTTTATTTTACTATTTGTTTCTCTGTTTGTTTGTTTTTTATATTTTTTGTATTTCTTTGTGTTTTGCTTTTACCTTACATATATTATGCATCTTTGGCTGTACTGTTTTGTATTACATAAAAAAAAAAATCAATAAAATTCTAATCATAAAAAAAAGTCTCTTTGTCTACTTATAAGCCCAATAAGAGGATATACTCGATGTGTATATATGCATTTATGATTTTGCATCTTGTCTAATTATGCAGTGTAATTATGCAGTGATAAAACTGATGATGTGGATAAACACAGATTTTTCCTTTTATCATGAAGTGTGAGTGTTTGTGCAGCAGTGATAAAGGTCCTACAGCAGCATCACCCAAAGTAAACACCTGCTAATAAAATACATCATTGGCTGCTAGTTTTACTAGTTTTTATTCACGTTTTTTTTACATTAGATGGTCACTTTAGTTATAATAATCAGTTCAATAAGTAAAAAGGTAAAAAAAGGTCTCACCCTGTTAAAACACCCTCACTCTCCACGAGGCCAACGTCTTGGGTTGCTCCATTAATGTTGTGTTTATTCTTAAAGCCACCCATAGAGCCACCTGGCTCATCTTTTCCATGTGACCTCTCAACGTCCCACCGTCAGAGAAATGGTGGATGTATGGAGCTTGTCATTCTGCTCTTGCATTAACTGAGTTAAAAATATTAACGCAATTAATTACAAAAATTTGTTACCGCCGTTAACATGTTATTTTTCACAGCCCTAATATTAACTAATACTAACTAAATGATATGCTCTTTCCTGAACATGAAGCTCCAATCAGACTTTGTTTAAAGCTGACTTTAAATACTGTTTAGTTGATTTAACAGAATCTAACATCTAGTTTAAAATAATGTGTTTTATAACTTGTGCTCATAAAACAGGAGTTAAACAGCCATCATTACATAGATAGAAATAGAAGCCAAAACAAATTTGTTTTCTGTTGTAAAATCTCCATTCTGTCCTTGTAGTTCCTCCTGAGCTCACCATCCCCAGCGGCCACTCCAAACTCATCGCTCAGGAGGGCGACACTGTAGACCTGCAGTGTCTGGTCTCAGGAAAACCCAAACCAATCATTTTATGGTCCCGGGTGGAAGAGAGCAGGGCAGCTGCAGCAGCAGCGGCGGCTCTGATGCCTGATGGCTCACCTCAGATGGAGAGTTATGATGGCATCCTGCGGATCAGCAACGTGACAAGAGAGATGAGTGGGGTGTATCGCTGCCAGACCAGCCAGTACAACGGCTTCAATGTTAGACCGAGACAGGCCCTAATCCAGCTGCTGGTGCAATGTGAGTAACACAAATACACAGACACACATGTAAATACAAAAGTGAGCTGTTACTCACTTATGCACGTTCATCACCAGAATTTGTAAAACTGTTCCTGAAAATGACTTTGTGTTAGATAACTGGACTTTAATGAACAGCAGTACATTATCTGCATACACTGAGACTTGGTGAATCAAATCAAACTGGGTGATTCCTTCAGGGCACTCTTCAAAATACAGCCACATTGTTAAGGCCTCAATTATCCTGTGCATCTCTGAAGAAACAATGGAGGTGACACCATGCTGTTGTTTTTGTCTGAGGCCACTTGGGATAAATAGTAGGGATGTCATGATTTTAGATTTTCTTTGTGCAATTATTGTTAGTGAAACAGTCATGATATCAAATTATCAGGATTATCCTGTGTTGATTAATTTCCCAACACTGTAAAACACATGAACACTCCTTAGAGGTATAATAAAATAACATAACAACAAAGTTGCTGTGTAAAGAATAAATAAATCCTACACATAAACTCTGGATTTCTCACACAGAAAACAGATGGAAAAAGCTACTGGACCTCTACCTAGACTTGCGAGGCTTCTTTCTGGAAACTACATTTTAAAAAGGGTTTTGAACATTTGTTTTCAATCTGAGTAGAGAATTTAGAAACCCAGGAAAAACATCTAACTAGCTTTGACTTCCAGCTGTACATTAGCAGACGAGATGCTGTTTGACACCAGTAAGGAACTGTGGGATTAAAAAATCAAGACCACATATCTGGATTTATACTGAATCCTGAAGGACTCCTCTTCCTGTGCCTAATGAATCATACCTGTGTTAGACAATGTTGGGATCTGGTTTTAATGGTTTTTATCTAGATGGGAGTGAGAATCCTGGCCAGAGGGAAAGGTATATCTGATTGGGAAGAAGTTGGTCCCATGACTGAGACTGGGCCCACCAGGTGCAGCAGCTTAGCATTCAGATACTGGTTATAATAAGACGAGGTTAAAGTTGTCAATCAAACCCACACTGTGAGAAAGAAGTCTCGTTAAATGAGATGTGGCCCCAACAAAGCTCTGTTTCAACTGTCTGGTTCAGAACAGGATGGCTTGGTTCGGTATTCAATGAATGGATGACAGTGTGTCAAGTGTTAGCCTCTAGGGTTGGATCTGTTAAATTGGGACCCCAACAGAAGGCTCTCAAACCAGATATTCTGGCACCCTTCCCAGTTTTTGCCTGTGGAAGCACAATAGAAATGTGTTACTGAGCTGAACCTGTCGGTGGAAACAGGGATGAACTGAAGAAAGAGGTCCAGAGATTAAAAAAGAAAAAGATAACAGACTATCCATTGAGTCGGACTGTTGAAACTAAAGAGAAGAGTGACTGTCCATCTCCTTTGATGAAGTCACAACTGTCACTTTTAAATGTGAGAACAGAGACTGATATATGATGTCAAGACAAATGTTTTCCTACAGCCCCCACAGTGAGTGTCTCACTCGCTGATGGTAGGCAGTCTGCCTCCGCCTGTGGCTGCATCACTGAAGTGACGACATCCCTTTTGGCAAAGTTGTTAGTTTCTGTCATCCAGCTGACAGCTTCAGTTCCCTGTGAACGAAAAAAATAAAAGAATCAAAAATCAGCTATTTGTCCTCTCTGTGTATTTAGAGTTAATTCTGACCATATTCGTCTGGCACAGTGAGTAGCTGTGCTGCAATCTTGCTTACAAGGCCCTCCTTGTATTCATGCTTTCACCTGTGATTGGATCACCCTCACATCCATCCATCCATCCATCCATCCATCCATCCATCCATCCATCCATCCATCCATCCATCCGTCCGAATTGTCCCATTTGGTGATGAAGATCTTGTGCTAAGGAAGCCAGCAGAACCACATCGCCCTGAGGTTCACAAACCAGATCTCTCCTCTCCCCGACTGCTCCTTAAGATTTTGTCCTTGAAGACCACAAACAAGATTGGTGGATTGGAACCCATAATGGACTGTGAACAGGATAAACCTTGTGCCGAGGATGAGGACGAAGATCTGAATTTGGACAAACAGGAATCTCACCGTCATTTCATATTCTACAGAATTCTCTGAGGGATCCAGTCATAAGCCTTCTCTGTGTCCACACTTGTAGATTGTCATATTCCCCTGACCCTCTCAGTGACTCTGCAAGGGTAAAGATCTGGTCCACCGATCCAGGACCTGGATGAAACCCACACTGCTTCTCCTGAATCTGAGGATGGGCAATCAGCCAGACTCTCCTTTCCAACACCCTGTAGTAAACTCTTCCAAGGAGGCTGAGAGGTATGGCCCTTCAATGGTGGGGCCACCACTCCAGTCTGCCACTCCTCAGGTGCTGTCCTGGACCTTGACGTGACACTGAAAAGGGGTATCATCCAAGACAGCCCCACAACACACCCTAGTATCCGTCATGCAGTAAAAAGGCATTTGGTGTTGGAGGTTGCTTTATGATCAACAGAAACAGAGGAGACCCACTGCCATCAAAGGGTCGTGGAAACAGCTGAGGACATCTCCCACTGAGGACAGACTCGTGATTATATCTCTCATTTGGCTCAGGACCACCTATCTATGGTTGGTGTCTTCTTTATGTCTCCAAAAAAACTGCAGCAAATTGTCTTCTGATCTATTTATATTGTGTTTCCACAGAGTTGACTTTATTTCTGTTTGAGACAACAGGAACAGCTCGTTAGTAAACAGTGGTCTAAATTTAACAGCGTTAACCAAAGGGCTATTTTTCATTTCTAGTCTCTGGCGACTGTAACAGACTCACATTCCCAAAAATAGAATATAAAATTCAAAAGGCAAGACAGTGACAGATGGCAGCAGACAGACTTTCGGCACCAGAAAAGGGATTACAGGTTCAGATGAGTTGTTGTTGTTCTATTTAACCATTTTAAATAAACTATGTGTGCCCAGCTGTCTGATAGCTGCTGGAGTTTCAGCAGCTTCCAGAGAGAATGCTGACTCATCGATGAGATTTTTCCTCTGCATGAGAATACAGCCCACTCCTGCTGTACTTTTTATAAGTCCATATGCACAACATACAGACATGCAGGTTTTCTATCTGTTTTAGAAATAAAATGTGGGTTTGTAAGATTTGCAAATCATTGCAATCTGTTTTATGTATTTTTTTTCCATTAGTCACAGAGTCATTTTGCTAGTTCATGAAAATTGTAGTGCCTCTGGTGTGTGCAGCTTCCACATCTGCGAAGCTCCATCAATGCTGAAAATTACTTAGAATTTCCTTAGAAACCTTCATTAGAAATTCGTCATTAATAACTTAACTTTCCTTAGAATCAGTCTAAGGAAAAAACAAAAATCATAAAATAGTAATATTTGAAAGACTCTAGACTTCTAATCCAGTACGTAGACTTGATCAGATCTGGTTTTCTGTTTTGTCCCTGTGGTGCAGTCCCCCCCACAGTAGAGCCAGTGTACACGGAGGTTCGTCAGGCTTTGGGCCGAGCTTTCAGCCTCAGCTGTCGCTTGCTGCAGGCCCACCCTGCTCGCATCCTGCAGTACGAGTGGAAGCTGGGCTCTCGCCTGCTGACCGTTGGAGAGTTCACTGACCAAAAACACGACACCGAGTACCACGTCAGAGCTCTAAACCGAGAGGGATATGGCGAATACACCTGTGACATCACCAACGAGGCCGGAGCGGGACGCTGCACCTTCCTCGTTACAGGTGAGACAGCTGAGTGGGCATGGCTGGACATAGCTTTTTATTTATTTTGGTGGAAACATGATAAAACTAGAAGCACAGAGAACAAATACCTCCATCAAGCCATTGTTTTGGGGTTTTCTTGTTTTGTTTAGTTTTTTTTATTTCCAATGATTGTGGGCATCATTTTCATTAAGAAGCCCTAATGGCAAAATGATCCCCATCTCCCCATAGAATCCTTTAAAAAAAATCCTGGATTGAGGCAGTGATCCAGATTACCAACCAAAATCTAACTGGTTCCATATTTCATTTCTGAGGTTTTCTGAAAATTTTATCAAAATCTGTCTATTACGTTTCGAGTTATGTTGCTAACAGACAGACAGACAGGCCAACCAATGACACCAAATATATGGTCTCCACCTTGACCGAGGTAACAATCTGGATCCTTCAGATGTGCCGGTGTGTTTGTGGACAGCACCCATCATGTGGACTACATGTGCAACCAAGTCCAACAGAGGATTTATTTTCTGAGGAGGTTCTGGAGCAGCGAGATTCTTCAGCGCCACCAGACGCAGAAACCTTCAGTATGGATGTACAGTCTGATTCAACTGAAGTGCAGTTTACAGAAACTTCTGGTCCAAGGTGGTGGGTCAGCCTGTGGTCTACACACACCCTTCGACTGGCAAATTAGATAACCACACACCCCTCTCATATTCTCTATGATAAGTATCAGCGCCTTTCATCAGGTAGACACTTCAGGATCCTTCTGCAGGAGGAATAAATATAAACATTCATTTATTCCACATTTTATCAACTGCTAGCATTGTGCTAGGTTTTATCTGTAAGTCAGATTGATGGGTACACATTTTAAAGGAATTTTATGGATATAATATATATTTGCTTCTGTTTTTGTGTAGGATTGTGGTATTGTCTGTAAGGATTGTTGTTATGGTACTGTAATGCAGTTTTTCGTGCAAGTGGACACTAAAGTGTTATCTGAAATATCATGAAAGCATGGATCCATCCTGCCTTGCCTCAGTGCTTCAGGCTGCTGCTGGTGTAACCGTGTGGGGGATATTTTATTACCCCACTTTGGGCCCCTTAGTACCAGCGTGGCCTGGTTTAACCAGCACAGCCTACCTGAGTATTGTTGCTGACCATGTACATCCCTTTATGACCACAGCATAGCATCTATGCCACCAAGAGGCAGTTGTGGAGGAAAAATGGGGTCCAACCAGATATTACCAAGGTAGACCTGATAAAGTGGATGGTGGATGTAAATATCCATCATTCTGGATAAAATCCAGTTTGATTTAAGATCATGCACCTCAGTTTACTTGAGCCTATATTTCTCCTGCTGGACAAAAGATGGCACCTTTTCACCTCAACAGATTTTTAAAAAAAGAAAATCCCTACACAGATGCACACAGGCCAGCAGGCAGGAGTATAAAGCAGTAAACCTCATCATTGTACACCTGTTCACCCAGTTCTGTTGACAGCTACCTGCTGTTTCCATGCTGGGTCTGACAGTTTGGTGGCAAAGATACCAGAACTGTTTCTATCTGTTCCTCACAGTCTGATTATATTTAACAAGAAGAAAGAGCAGAGGAGCAGGTGTGGCTGCAGATGTTTGTCATCACTTAGAGCTGTTTGAGATCAATCAAGACAACACAGTCGCATCAGGATCTGATCAACGTGGCCCAGTAACAGAGGGTTGTTAACTGGTGGTAGCAGCTGGAAGTGGTGGTGGACAGGTGTAACAAGGTTCCTTGATGAAACTATCAGTATTTGTAGGAGTCCAACAAACCATCAAATGACCCAGAAGAACTGAATGGAGAGCGTGGATCATCACCATTTAACAGAAAAAGTCTATCCCCATTATTGCTTTAATTTAATTATGATTATATAAAAAACTAAATACATACAGGACAAAAATCTGGAAAAAAAAAAGATAAGATAAGATAAGATA
>CM047994.1:27112504-27124768 GCA_026261665.1 Melanotaenia duboulayi | reverse complement strand
AAATTAACATTAACATAATTCACTGACAAGCGTGTATGTGCAGCATTAATATGTTTAGCTTCACCCTCAGTAATCCGATCGCTGCTGTCTGTTCTGTAGTTTGTTTTTTTAAACAAGCTTTATTATCACATTGGAGACATTTTACAAATAAACATGACATTATACAATACATACAATATGACACCATACAGACATGAAACAACATACAGTAAGAGTGCAGGGAGTACATAAAAATGATCATATACAGAAAATCTTGATAAAAAACTAAATAATATTAACCTAACTAAAGAGTACAGTGTATTAGGATGCATACTTATCTAGTAATAAGAACCATAACAATCTTCATAAGAACAGATGTGTTGACAGCTTTCTTGTTTTTATGAATTTTACAGACAGTCAGAAAAAGATTTAAGTTCCATATAAAACAAAATTTCATTTGGCGTAGTATGAAGAAATCTAGCTTCATGGATGTGAAATTTACCCCACAAACACAGCAGCTTTGTTAAATCATTAACTTCCTTATTGTTACATTCAACTTTTAAAAATAATATTTTCAGTGATAGTGGTCAGAGCCCCATGAGATTCCCAGATCAGAAAAGATGTCCGAGTCCAAACGTTAGAAGAAAAGGAACATCTATAAAACAAATGAGAGAAAGACTCAACCTCTGTTTTGCAGAAGGAACACAAAGAGACACGTCAGGCCTAAATTTGTAATGAATTCATTACTGTCACACCCGCACCAGTCCCCGTCATCCTCTGTCCTGCCAGGGACAGGCTGCAAGTTCGATCCCCTGAGCCGAGTCTGCGGTCACCGTGTCCTCCTCCTGTCCCTGATCATCTCATCCTGCCACATTCACTCCAGTCCTGCACTACAGCCAAGCATTCCCCAGATCCCAAACCAGGCACACCTGTCTCCCATTTACTCTTCAGTCCTTATATACCCCAGCACCACATTCACTCCCTGTTGGACCTTGAGGTTTGAACCTGAATTAAGCCACAGACTGAGACATATGGACAGCTGCAGGGTTTATAGCGGCTCATTATGGACAATTTATCTCCTCAGTGTCGTGCTTTCTTTAAAAGATGGCCGAATGCACATCTGGGTGTCTGTTTGCTCTGTGATCATGGTGTGACTCAGGGCTGGGATAGACGTTGATGTATGCAGACAAGGTATCACGAGCTCTTAAGTTTGTTATTACTGCCCTCGCTGATAGTAAACAACCAGACACAATTCTATAAGTTTTTGGATACTGCTTTGATCCAGTTGGTTAAACAACAGCAAACCTGTGTAAGCAGCTCAGTCTCGGTTCTGGCTGGTCCATGCAGCCTTTAAAGTTGTTACTCTGCGCTGTGTGTATGAATAAGAGAAGGGACGGCTGGCTTGTCGTTCAGGCCACAGTTTATTCTGAACAAAACAAAGACACTGGTCAGACACGGTTGGCTCTCACAGGCGGTTCACATGCAGCACACTATACCACACAAGAAGCCTGTTTAGCAGGAGGGGGGACATGCATCACCGGTAGTGTATTTTACCAACACCGGCGCTTAAAGGTACCACTGAACCACTCAATGTATCTCATTAGCAGTTACTAAATATACTACGCACCATATTCACAAAAAGGCATCTGTACAACTCACAAAGTCCACCGAATGACCTTCCTCAGGCACGTCTGTCTCACCACTGGCAAAGTCTTGCCACAGCCGGGGACATTTCCTGACCAGTGCTGAGAGAGGGCGTCCGAGAGCCAACGTCTCATAAAGTTGACAAGTGGAATAATGACACATTCACAGAAAAGGCTCAAAAGTGTTAAATAGCAAATGAAGCCAACAGGAAGTGCATCGTGGCTAACGACCACAGCTATGAAGGAACACTGCAGGTTGATTGTGAGGATGCCTATTACTCCACTTAAGTCACCGTTAGCCCAAAAACCAACAGCGACTAACGTCCTCTCTGTCTCCTCCCGAACGACGCCGTTTGTTCACTTTCCAGCCTCATCAACACAAGAAGTGATGCAACTGAGAACATTTTCGATGCAGTTTGTGGCGACTTGAAAGTTATGAACGAAAAAACTGATGGAAAAGAACGATCAATCGATCATGACCATACAGAAAGAAGCCAAGAACTCTGCTTTCCTGCGTTTAGCTGAGGAAGACCGGAAATGGCATCTTTCAGGCTGATTGGGCGAGGATCCAAAGAATTTCACACCTTCCTGTGGTTTGGTTTGCGTTCAAACTGAAGTGGACTAAACCACCTGGACAACGGCACATATTTAAAACTGCTCGGTCGGGGGGGGGACGCCTCAAAACAACCACTTATCAATAATGAAGAAGCAAGAATAAGAAGAAAACCAGTCTCTCTGATTGGCTACGACCGAAAGAGGAAATCTTTCTGCTTTCACAAATGAGGTATTCCACAAAGCTGGATTAAGGGAAAGCCGGGCTTATCTTGATAAGTCTGGCCCATTTAAGCCAGTTCTCTTCCGTCAACGTGGCTTATGTGAATGCCTGCTGAGTAACCATGGTAACGTATGCATCGGAACCAGCCTGCTCGGTGGCAGGCGAACGTTCAAGCTTAGTTTAGCTGTGTCTGATACAGACTCCCAAAATAAAGTTCCACCTGGCAGAACGCTGCGCTCCCGTCACTCATTCTGGTAAAAAATAAAAAAGAAATAAAAACACTTATCTTATCACTACTTTGTCTTGAATAATCAATAAATCGGTCAATGTAACTAAAGAAACACATTTATACACGTACTGAACATGAAATTAAATGAAAGAGGACATGGTATTCATTAAAACTAATTAACGCCTTATTAAACCCTCCCCAGGTTCAGGAACTGACCTCCACTGTCTCTGGTTACCTACCAGTAAAACTGGGATCAGCTGAGCCCCGTCCATACAGGCCGAGGGTGTTTAAAGAGAGAGAGAGAAAGCTGGTCTACAGAGATGGATGGAGAAAGCTATAGATAGATAGAGACAGGCTTCCTTTCTGGTTACCATGGCTTGGCCTTTTGTTAATGACCCTACAGAGGACGCACGCTTCATTCAAAGCTCATTCAGACCACCAGACCCATGGTTTTCAGGGGGAAGACCACCAGTAGAAGTGGTCTCTGACGTTGTCTTGGTATCTACAGAGCAACACGCTTACAGCTCAACACGTTTAGGACAAACATTTCTTCAAAGATACCTCCCACTCTGAGACATGTTCTGTTCTTTATTTCACCTGCTGCAGCTTCGCTTTGCTGGTAAGATGCTGCTGACGTGCAGTGCTGACGTGGGGCGGCATGGCTCAATGGGTAGAGTGGTCGTCCTGTAACCTAAGGGTTGCCGGTTCGATCCCGGCCCGGGGAGCTCATGTCGAGGTGTCCCTGAGCAAGACGCCAAACCCCTACTTGCTCCTGATGGGTCGTGGTTAGCAGCCTGCATGGCAGCTTCCACCATGAGTGTGTGAATGGGTGAATGTGACGTATATGTAAAGCGCTTTGGATAAAAGCGCTATATAAGTACAGACCATTTAACAGTCACGAGACATATGATAAAAAAGAAAAACATACATAGAATAAATATTAATATTTTTCTCTGTGTGAAAATGACTCTACACAAAAATCGCCGAATTTGAGGATATCCGATCAAATCCAGGTCAGAAATCCCGGGTGAGGCCGTGGCGAGCTGGGCCTGGTGATCCAGTACAAACCGGGTTCATGACGCGTTTCTGTTCCTCAGCATGTCCAACACAAACTTTACAGAAATATGTTATACACCATGACCGCATTAAATGTCTTTAATGTATGTGTGAGAGAATTCTCCTGCTGATCTACAACAAAGAGCAGAGAAAAGTCAGCAGGTGAGGCAGGCAGTACTCTGTCTCACCTCAAGGGGGCGTAGTTGCATGTTGGTGGATGAATAGTAAAATAAGATGCTCTTTTCAGTTCCTACAATAGTAATAATACTCCAGAGGAGTCGGTGCCCCACCAGCCATCAACCACACTGATCTCCATCAGCATTCTTTGTTCAGCTGCTGAGAAAACGAAGCTCTCGGCTTGTTCTCTTTTCCTGCTGCTCCTCTTTTCCACCATCCGCTCGTCAGGGCTTCCCACGTTCCTCAGGACCTCCACATAGCCAGGCTACATAAGCCTCGCTTTTTTCCTTTGGTCCACTGGATAGTCTTCTTGGAAGTGAACTAAACCTCCGGCCTTCAAGCGAACCAGATTTTTGGTCCGTGTCAGGGTGCCGTTGGTGTTCACACTGCGCCAAAAGAATCATAATATCGGTGGAAGCAGACCATAAGTAGGTGTTCTGACATTTCATCCTACCCATCCAGACGTGCTACCTATGACTTCTGCACAGGCACACAACACGAAACCGTCATTTTTATGTGCAGTAGACACGCCCATAAATCCATGCTGCCCTCAAGTCCGCGTCTAACAGCTGTACCTCATGAAATAAACTAATAATTCTCATTTCATATATGTATTTATATGTACGTTTATAGAAATTGTAGATTAAATCTTTAAATCATTGAGTGTTTCATTATATATTTAAATATCTACATTCACTAGTCTTCACAGTGGAATCATCCTACCTGCATTAATATATAAGGTAGTATTCTTTTATAGTGTAATTTATACTGTCGAGACATCCGACCTTCATTCATTCAGTTTCATTTTTGAAGGTTATTTCTTAAGATCGTGCCTGAAGAGTACTTGACTTAGTTCGAAGATCATTATTCCACAAATATGTGGATTAATGATCTGTAAACAAAGTGTTGTTGATGGCACAAAACTGTGAATTGTATGAAAAATGCGAGCGGTGTTCTGTTCTGATGGGGCAGTTCAGATCGACAGATTCAGCCTGCGGTGGTTTCAACAGAAAACTGGTCCAAGCGGGTTAAACCGTGGCACTGTGAGCAAAACCACTTCACAGATCCATGAACAGTCTTTTGGATGTTGCTGCTCATCTTGTTGAACTTGGGTAAATAGTGCTCTCATTATTGTGGCCACACCTGAAGTGCCAATCAAGAAGAGGAGGATAGAGGATGGTGTGTCCACACAGCCATCAGCAGCTGCATCTCCGAGATGCTTTCTGCACAGGGGAATCAGTCTATCCTGCCTCACCCCATCTCTTTTATTAGCAGCTCAGCTACTCTAACAGCCATATAAAAACAAATTAAATCCAGTTCTGTTTGTAGGAGAATTAATCATCACCCTGTTAGCAGATGATACAACATTGTCAGGTCAGAGATGCAGGCCTCAGGTCTTTCCTTGAATTTAAAGGAATGTGAACTTGTGGCTGGTTAAAGAAGTCAGGATATTCATCTTTTTGTATGGCGTCAGAATGAAGCTAAAATCCACCATAATCTTTACAGGTGAACTTGATTTGACCCTCTCTAAACGTTTGAATGCACATGTACAACTGTTCATGGTTTAAATGTTTACGGTAAACCTGCTGTTCTCTAAAAGAAATCCTGAACCATGAATGATGCACTAAATGTTGTGGACAGCTCATATCTAAACAGTCCTCTTCATCACCCTGTTCACATCTAGACACCATCAGACCCAGACCGCACATAACACACGACCAGTCATTAACACGTTAGTAGTTTATGGTGTGTCAACCCAGCACTGCTGGTAGATTAGGTTTATTCATAGTTTGAGATGAAAGAATTACCATCAAATGATTCAGAAATGTCCTTTACTCAGGATTAATTATCAGTGGAGCATCAACTTTGTACATTTTACTGAAATATCACCTAAAACTTGAATATAGCTAACTTTTTATGAGTAGTGTCTGTGTCAACACTGGATCAAACTAACTGGATGACTACATTTTAGACAAATCTAAAACGTATGTATGTAATCTAGTAAAGTTAGATTAGTTGGTAGAAAACCCTCAATGTGGATTAAAGCAACATTTTAGCTCCATTAAGTATTCATCAAATACAAAAGCTATTAAAGCTGCGACTGCATGGACCAAATGTAATCCCCCGTCATTTTTTTCTTCTCTCTCTTCACTTTGCACATTTTCTATCAATGGCCTTTCTAATTTTCAATCTAACACAAACTTGTATTTATACATTATTTATATTAATAATGTAATGAGTAATGTTTGTGCGATTGTTGTTCAATAAAGTTTACTTTAAAAAACAAACAACTTAGCTGTAGTTTGGCAGGAAACCAGGCTCTGATCTCCATCAACCAGACCTCCACCTGCATTGTGAAGGTCTGAATCTGTTAGTGAAAAGACGACATAAGAAAGGTCACAATCATCTTTTAATAACTAAAAATGACTAAATGCTTCATCCATCCATCCTCCCGCTGATTCCAACGCAGGGCTGCGGAGGACGACTAACGTTCTAGTTTTTAAAAAACATGAGTCTTATTTTAGCAGAAAGAAGTTGTCTCTGGTTTTATCTGCAGACACCAGGAAAACTGTCTTTGGTTTGCTCACATGGTTTATTCAGAATGAATATTTCCACTTATTGATGCTGCCTCTCACTCGACAGCAGCAGGGATCACAGTCTGGACTCCGGGATCTGATTCCAGTTCTTTCCTTCTGTGGAAGGAAAAGTATGTGTGAAACTCCAGAAAAACCAACATTATAAAACTTTTTAAAATGGGTCCTCTGTTCGCTGCAGTGTTTCAGTGGGAGAGGCACCGTGTTTATCTCTGGGTCTGGGTAGTTCAGTTTTTCCAGAAGTTCGGGTTCTGTGCCATCCTCCTCTGGAAGTTTTCATACCACTTGAGGATGCAGCTGGATGGGATGAAGGTCTCCGTGGGGTGTGGGGTCATCTGCGCCTGTGACACGGCAAACGACGAGGCGAAGTTGTACAGACTGTCCAGCATCTTCTGGGTGAACTGCAGGAATGAATCCACGGTGGACACGGCGGCACTGGTCACCGGGATCTGCTGGGCCAGCTGGTCCAGGGACTCCACCGACACCCCGACCTGAGCCACGGACGGCGACGCGGACGCCATCATCCCAAACGGGTGCGCCCCGCCCTCGCCGGTCTTGAGCCCGGAGATCTTGAAGATCGCGCTGGGCTTGTCGTTGGTGACGAAGCCCAGCAGCTGCCACACCGAGCTGCCACTCACCGGGTCCGGGAAGGCGAAGTAGACGGCCCCGCCCATACCGGCCGGGAACGGCATGGTCCCCAGCATGAACACCACCACGTGGTTCACGTTCTCGTAGTCCGGCAGGTTGAACACGAACTTGTCCGGGGCAACCTGCACCGCGTCAGTCTGCACGAGCCGTCCAGCAACCAAACACCCGAACATGCTTGCTGATGGCGGGTCAGGCGCGAGCTCACTGCAGACGTCCGGTGGCGTTAGCTTGGCCTGCTAACTGACGGGAGCTGATATAATCGGGTCCGCGGTCCTCTCCTGACCCACATCCACCAAAAGCCAGTCTGATTACCAACAAAACATAGAACTAGAAACTTCTTCTTCTTCTTCTTCTTCTTCTACGATTTCATCAGCTGGTTCTTCTTCTTCGGGGTTTTACTGCAGCTGGCATCGATTAAGTTGCTCTACTGCCATCTGCTGGATGGATTTTTATCTTCATACTTTTTACATGGAAGTGACGAAGACCCCCAAAGTCACAAGATTTTTTTTACATTCCCTCGTAATGAAGTCAGACAGAAACAGCCTGTTAAAGCTCAGTTTCTTTTAGTGTTTCTGGTCTGCATCTATTCTTCTCAGTCAAACTTTAAAAGATTAAGGACGGATGTTTACAGGCTATTCGTTTTGAATGTTTAAATGAAGCATAAAAATGGTAGTGGTAAAAATATTTGCTGATGGGGAGAGTCAGCGTGTGGTAGTGCCTTCCCAGGGGAAACTGATCAGCAGGGATCTATTACTCAGATGTGATTCTGAGATTGAAAAATCTCTCCTCATATCTACTGGGGGTCTCCCAGTTCAGAATAATTTTCATTCATGCATTCATTCATTCATTCATTCATCCATTCATCACCAGCTGATTTCTCCTGATGTTTCTATCTTGTTTTGTGTGTTGTTGTCGCCGCTCGCTGGTTTTTCTATAAAATTTCTTATGATCATGATAACTTTTCAGTTTCCATATGTTTTTTATTAACAACTTCTTTTGTTGATTCATCCACTTTTTCATTTCTAGATGTAAACATGACCCTCATGAAGTTCCACCACAGTGCCTGACCTTATGATCTGCATCTTTTAATACATTCATATTGTGAATGTAATGCAACTCTAATCTGGTTTGAGCAGAAATAGTTCATCTACCTGCACAGAGCCATCTGAACAATACAATTCTGCTGAATCAAAGATCCACATATGGTCCACAAATTTCTTCTGTCCTTCAGATGTTGATAACATTTATTCATGAATTCTGTCTCCCTATTTCTGTTCCTCATTTAATGTCGACATGAGTCTGTTGTGGCTGTCTCACGCTGCAAACTGTAACTATCTTGTTGCAGCTTTTTCATACCCTCCTCTATGCCATTATGTTTAGCCACTTAACATGCTTTTCAAACATTTTTTGGTTGGATGGCCACACAGATACAACTTTTAGGGCTTTGAGGTGTTTCTTTAAAAGATTTAATGTCATTAAATCTTTGAATCATTTGATATATGAATGTGCTATAAAAACTTCTTACTTTTGTCTGTTAGTAACGTTCCCTACATCACCATTAGCAGCACAGTATAAAACAGGCAATTTTAATCACAGAAAGAACATTAAAATTAAAACAAGAGCAAATAAAAGATACTCTGTGTAAAACATACTAGTCAGTAAGTAGTGCCAAAGGTTATACTGGATTCAAACCATTTCTTACAAAGAATGGCACGTTGAAAGATGAATGTCATGAATAAATAAATGAATGAAGATGAATTTAATATGAAATAGTTTTAAAAAAACTACATTGTTTGCGCAGATCAGAGTTGTGTATTTGCTTTACTTTCACCAGCTCCTGTGCATTTGGCTCCAGCATGGGCTAATTTACAGCTGCTTGCTGACCGGTTAGCACCACAGAAACAACGAGGCCCAGTGAGCAGCTGAGCCAGTGGGAAGGTTTCTGACCTTACATGACACACACTCACATGTTTCATGCCACTTTGTTGAGGTCCTCTTCCAGATTATTGACAGCATGTCAAACCTAAGTACCCTTACTATGAGGGAAAAACCCAGTAAACATGACTGGGAATGATCCAGTGCGAGTCTGAAGACAATGACTCCAACAATAAGATTACTGATATTATAGGGGCTTACTTTTACATTTAGGACATTTTCAACATACCTGATTTCCTCGTTATTTTTTACAGTGTAATCCTTTTGTTTTGTTTTTTTTTTGTTTGTTTTTTTGTTTGTATTCACTTAATTATAGCTCCAATATTGTATTTTTACTACCTTATGGAGACAATGAATACTCTGTATTACCTGACGGAATCAGTTGCTCGAAATAAGCAGTTTATACTTATTTTAGTTTCCATTTAATATTTCGTATTAAAAGTATTAACAAACCATTTTTAGATCATTGTGATATTTTAAGCCCCTCGTATTGTAAGTTTAATATAGTAATAAATTGAAAGCTTTATTAAAGTTTGCATCATCCAGGAAATTAGAACCTTCGTATTTCCGAGCTCTTTGGGGGACTTGAACGCGTCAGTCTTGGCTCAGCTCGCGCACCCAGTCCGGTCTGCTAAGCGTTGTTTACCGGCCCACCGAACACTGTCACCTCTTGTGACCCCGTTAGAAGAAATGGGAGTGCCTTGATTTCTTCCTCTTCGTCGGTATTACTAAAGGACCCGGATAACTGCTCAAGACCTAAAAGATCGCTGTTCACGCGACAGTCCAACCGTTTCTTTGAGGAAGAAAAACTTCGTCCCGAAGGTGAGAGGAAGCCTCGGGGCCCGTGTCGCTTGTGGTGAGTATGCGTGGTTGCGTCGCGGCCTCTCCGCTCTCCCAGAACTCGAGACTCGCGGCTTGCATGAGGCGTCTCGGGCCGCGGGTACTGTTGGTTCAATAAAATGACGTTATTTGAATTAAATAAATCTTTTTAGCATGTGTCTTTGGGTTAGACGGAACAGTTAGTTTTCAGTTGGTCGGTGGTGTTAAGAAAAGAAGCTGTCATCACGCTACGGCGGGGATTAGCGACATGCTAATGGTGTTAGCCGGCTAATAGGGGCTAACATTTACTTGTTTTCGAGACTGTCGTGCTTTTGAAAACGTAATTAGAATATTTTTATCGTCCGTTTAAGCGGTTTAAAGAGTGAAATGTTATGAATCAGCTCGGTAAAATGCTAACACTTGATTCTCCGATTAAAACAACTTGTGTGCCGGTTAGGCAGCTAACTGCCAGCAACACGTCGCTGCTATATCCTATTACGATTATTGTGTATCATAAAATAATCACGTTTCTTATGGCCCGTTAGCTTTGACAAGTGTGTCTGAGCCACTCAGTGTTTTACTGAGAGAGACTTGCTGACATTTGGGGAAAATTAAAGGTCGCAGTTTAGCCCAAGTCTGGCAAGAAAACGCACAGATGTCGGCACCAGGAAAGACGACAGGGGCTTATTTAATTTCTTGGTTAATTCTGTAATTAGTTTTACTGGCCTACTGCAAGTCCATGTGTTATCACTGACGTCCTACACGAAATATAAAGTATATACAGATACAGAAAGGAATACCTTGTATATTCCTCCATGGTAATAACAGTTGTGCTGTATTAAGAAAAATCTGTTCATGAAAAAGAAAAATTGAGTACAATGTAAAGGTAATACAAGGCAGATGGAAAACAGCAGCTGGTTAAGAAGTAGCCTGGATACACCTTCCAAATGAACAGTAAATAACACATGAATGAAGCCACGACTTCTGTGTTTGATCCTCATTATTCATATTTTTACTTGGACACGTATTTGTGAATTGTATATTGTACATATTTTTTATTTATATAAATATTTTAGGGATGTGAAATTCTTAAAATTTGTAATCAGATTAATAATAATTTTACAAATGAACTTATGATCAATCACCATTGTGTCAGCAGAATGAGCCGATGCTACACGTATTTAGTTTTAACTGACCTTCCTTTGCGTAAATGTCAAATGAACAAGGGTCAGTAAATGCAGCATGTAATGTACTTCTGTGTTTTAAATCATCTCTACCACGTTCTAGATCATAATGTAGAATTCATACGGTAGAATTCATACGGTAGGTGTGTCCCAGGGTCTGCACAGTAAGGAGTGTACGTAGGCTACAGCGTGTCCTACGTAGTCTGCACACTTTGAAGCCACGTTCACAGCCTACCTAGCCAACAAGAATTTCCTATAGCAACAACACAGGACGTTGAATCACTTAAACCTCTGAAATTACGTATAGGATCAGTGATCGTTAACACCGACAATAAAGAAAACAAACAAACATGGTCTGAGGTGGATTTGGAGGCTCCTTCAAATTCTGTAGATTGGAACAGTACTTTGCGCACCGTGATGCTATCAAATCTACATGAATTGGGACACATAGAGTATCATCTCACCAGCCGTCTCTATGGTGATAACATCTCAGAAAACCAGCAGATGTGACGACTGAAGTTAAACAGCCGACACTGATGAAGAAACTGATAAAACTGATGATCTGGATAAAAACAGCTTTTTCCTTTTATCACTGAAGTGTGAGTGTTTGTGCAGCAGTGATAAAAGTCCTACAGCAGCTTCACCCAAAGTAAACACCTGCTGGTAAAATACATCATTGGCTGCTTGTTTTACTAGTTTTTATTCACTTTTTTTAACATTAGATGATCACTTTAGTTGTAATAAACAGTTCAATATTTTATAAAATCTAGACCTAAAAAAGGTCTCATCTGTGCCCCCCTTTTCCTGGTCAGTGCTCCTGCCTGGCCCCCCATCAGAACTTTTCTAGACCCGCCCCTGCATAGCTGAAGTATAAACCCTGTCTACCACCAGCAGCTACTGAGTTAGAGAAGGTCCTGCCAACAAGACTTTGGGGTAAATGTGTGACGTGTGAACCATGAACCGCTAGTTTCCTCCTTCTCAGCAGAACCAGAAACAAACACAACAAGTGAGAAAAGCTGATCAGCTGATCACCAACAGCCGTGATGATTCATGGCACAGCTTAAGAGGAGGAGGAAGCTGCTGCTGCACAAACAGACGACCAGAGATCCTCTAGAGCAGCCATGTTGGTGCAACATGCAGGACAAGTAAAAAGAATTTAAAAAGAAATAAAAGCAGGAGAAGTGCCAGTGTGCCCTCACACCAGGAAAAGAGTGGGTGTTACAAC
>CM047994.1:27084832-27101311 GCA_026261665.1 Melanotaenia duboulayi | reverse complement strand
CATTTTGGCTTATTAACATCAGGGGTCTCCAACCTGCGACTCTGCCTCTAAATACGTGGCTAAAATATCATTAGGTTGGAAACCAGGGACTTTTNACAAAAAAAAAAAAACGGGTACACAAAGTGCGAAAATCTGTAAACACAGATGATGTCTCCCCATGAACACAAACAAACAGCTCCTCTACTGAAAGCTCACATCTCAAAAATTCCACAGCTTGAAGTTTCATCTCGCTACGACCAAGATTCAGGCCAGCAAAAACAAAACAACAAAAACTTAATGCGAGTAAAAAAATTTACGGCATTAATTAATCGTTGCGTAACTCATTAACGTGCCCAGCCCTAACAACAATTAACAAATTTAATTTATCTGATTTTATGTTTGGATGTCTAACTGTTACGATAGTATCCCAAATGAAGACATTTTAACGGACAGATGGATGGAACGTTTTAATGGCTGATAATGATGATCCTTTGTTCTCCTGCAGCTTTTGAGGTGAACTTCATGGACGACGTTGGACAGACGCTGCTCAACTGGGCCTCTGCTTTCGGCACACAGGAAATGGTAAAGAGAAACGGTCGCAGAGATGGACGTGTCTTTGTTTAGATGTGTTATTTTCTGTCACATAGAACATGAGGCGGCAGTGAGCACAATATGTCAACATGTGTTTGTTTGGCATGATTATAGATTTTCTTGGTACGATTATTGTAAAAAATAATCACAAAATTATGATTATTCTGCATTAATAAATTTCCCAACACTAAATGTGTAAAACCACATGAGCACTCCGTAGAGGTCTTTAAGTTTTATTTATTTCTCTTGATGCCAACGTAAGAAAATGTTAGAAGAAAAACTGGAAACGATTACAGTGAACAAATGTTTGTTTGAGGTGTTTTTGTGTCATATTTGGCTCTGATATGATCTACGTTGTGTTTTTTTGTTTTGTTTTTTTTTTGTTCCAGGTCGAGTTTTTATGTGAGCGGGGTGCAGATGTCAACAGAGGTCAGAGGTCATCCTCACTACACTATGCTGCCTGTTTTGGACGCCCACAAGTAGCCAAGGTAACACACTTCCACTCAGAGATGCATCCTGCTTAGATCAAACGTGTGCTTTTGAGTTTCTCTGGTTTATTTTAGCTGGTATTTGTTTTTGACATCAGACTAGCTGAGTGTAGTTTTCATTGTAACTTATGTGTTTGGTGTACCTGTAAGCAGACTCTGCTGCGACACGGAGCCAACCCAGACCTGAGAGATGAGGATGGAAAGACTCCTCTTGACAAAGCCAGAGAGCGAGGACACAGTGAAGTGGTGGCCATACTGCAGTCTCCTGGTTAGTCAGCCTCTTATGTGCAATACAGAAGGTGTTTGCAGACATCAGGAAGCAGCTATGCTAACATGTAGCATAGCAACATGACAGGGAGAAACTCAGCTAAAAGAACCTACCAAGCATCGGCATCAAAACCAAACAGCTCAAAACCCAAGCAATTATCTGGGAATGTAAGAAAGCCTTGAGAATGGCTCTGTCCCCTTTAGAGCTTCTGTTAATTTCTCCACCTCAAGAAAAGCAGAGACTCTGCTTATTGCAAAGACGTCTGTCTCATCTTCTCAACTTCTGTGGTACGCAAGGTCCGCTTTGCAGACCTCACATGTATTTAATTCATTTTGTAAGTGTTGTAGCCGCTGTTTTGCTCCCTGGTCTGCCGCCATATTTTTCCCCTGGCAGACTATATTGCGCAACTTTCAGCAGAAAAAGGAAAAGACAATGTCTCACTCTGTATGTTTTTTTTTTTTGGCCAACAACAGTTAAATTCATTGTCGACTATTTTTATTATGGACTATTGTCGACTAATTGTTGCAGCCCTAGAATGCATACAGTGGCATCTTTTTGCATAGAATAATTTACTCATGATATTTTCCACTGTGTAAACTAAAAAAGCAATCAAGGATGAAAGTGTATTCTTTGTTCCTTTGGTTTATCACAATTTGCTCAGGCATTTGAACGTTCACACTGTTTCTCACACTGGAATTAAATTCTGTAAAGTCTCAGCTATACATCGAGACCACAGTTTTGCACATTGACCTGATAATTGTGGAGCTGCTGATTTTATTTTGGGTAGGTCTGTTCAGGCAAACCACACCTCCAAAAAGCCCTAGGGTTTAATAGGTTAAACCCATAACCCCTCTGTTTACTCCTTCTGCTTTATCTCCACTGTTCTTAATCCAAAGTGTTTATGTCGTTTTTGGGTTAGACCTTATCATTTCAGATGCTGTCACAAATTTTTATTGAGGAGAAATATTTGTGTTTCAGGAGACTGGATGTGTCCAGTGAACAAGGGCGATGACAAGAGGAAGAAGGATGTGAACAAGGAGGAGGAAGAGGGCATTGAGCCTAGAGGAGACCCAGAAATGGCTCCTTTCTACCTGAAGAGGCTCCTTCCTGTTTTTGCACAAACCTTTCAGCAAACCATGCTGCCTTCTATTCGGTAAACTGCCCAACAGTCGCAGTTCTCTGCTGCCGTCTGTTCATCACTTCATCATCATTTATCCATTTTATAGAGGTTGAACACTCCTCAGTGTTGGTGTGTGAACACCTTTGTGTTTTAATGGTTTTTAGGAAAGCCAGCCTGGCTCTAATCAGGAAGATGGTTCACTACAGCAGTGAAAATCTGCTGAGAGAGGTGTGTGACAGTGAGACGGGACATAACCTGCCAACGGTGCTGGTGGAGATCACTGCCACTGTTCTCGATCAGGAGGTACACACTCGATTTCAAAATGAATGTGTGGGTGTTTATGTGTATGGATAAATCAGTTTTTTTCTTGTTATCTGTCAGGACGATGACGACGGTCACCTCCTGGCTTTGCAGATCATCAGAGATCTGGTGGATAAAGGTGGAGATGTTTTCCTGGACCAGCTGGCCCGACTGGGAGTGATCAACAAGGTGTCAACTCTGGCTGGACCAGCATCTGATGACGAGAACGAGGACGAAGCAAAGCCCGAGAAGGTAACAAAAGACCTGCTTTTCACCTGAAACCTTGTCAAACAGGTCTGCGATGCTTGTTTTATGTATGTACATATTTAATATCCTGTAGATCAGTGGTTCCCAACTTGGGGTCCGGGACCTGAGGCTTTGAACATTAGAGCCATTGTGATTAATGCCAGCAAATTGTCCCTATTTTAAGGAAAAAAGTAAGGCATGGTTTTTCATTTTCAGTATGAATACAGACCGTGAAAGCGGGGCCTCACGATCCTTCTGACTTTTTGGGTTGAAAAACCAGCATGGTTTCAGCACAGGGTGGAGCAGGGCATTTTAGTATATCCATGAAGGGGGTCCCAGAGGAAAGAAGGTTGGGAACCACTGCTGTAATTGGTACTCAGTCAGTTCCATCTGTGTGGTTGTCATGTTTATGAGACGTTCACGACCAAAAACAACCACTCAAGTTTAATTTTTTTTATTATTATTTTTATTTTATTTTTATTTTTTTAACTCTGAAGCAGAAAACATTTCAGGAAGTCATTAACTGTAAACTACTTGGCAACAAGTACTAAAAGTACCAAACACATTAAAATACATTAAAACAAAGTACTAAAAGCCAGAGGCCTTCTTAAATATATAGGCCTTGAGTTTGGCCTCAAATAAAGGCAGAGCAATGTGGGTCTGTAGCTCATGGGGATAGGGGTGGTATGTCCGTGCTTCCGAGTGCTGGTGAGGAGACGAGCGGCATAATTTCGTACAAGCTGTAAACAGGAGATGCAGGATTGATTGATACCAACGTATAAAGCCTTGCAGTTGTCGAGGCATGGATGGCCGCCTCCAGATCACTGCGGCTGAGGAAAGGCTTTACTTACTTAAAATAGACGAAGCCAAAAGAAACTCGTTTTCACAACAGCACCAGCCTGATTGTCGAATTTCAAGCAGCAGTCCAGTTTTACCCCTGAAAGACTTAGACTGGGAACAGCGGTATATGGCTTATTGGAGGCATCAAACAAAATCCATTCTGTTTTGTCATTATTTTAGGTGGAGAAAGTTTTGAGAGAGCCAGTGTTTAATGTCCTTTAAGCAGCCATCAATGGAGTTTTAACTGAGTGGAGAATTGGGAGTGACTGGTAGATAGATTTCCAGGTCATCTGCATACAGATGAAAAGAGTTCTAAAGGTAACATGTATAATGAGAAGATCACAGGCCCAAGAATGGATCCCTGCGGCACACCAGAGGTCAACGGAGTTGAAGATGAGGACAAGTCACCTGTCAGGACAGAAAAAGACCTCCGTTAACCTCCATCCGTTAAATATGATTTAAACCACTCGAGCACTGTTCCCTGGAGGCCAACCTGCTGAGCCAGACGAGGGATGAGGACTGGATGGTCTACAGTGTCAAACGCTGCCGTTTTGGCATCGAGGGACAAGAGAATATCATTCTGTACTTTGAGTAGTGCAGATTCAGTGCTGTGACAAGACCTGAAACCAGACTGGTATTTTTTAAACCACAGCATGTTTGAAAACAGATGGGGCAGTGTCTGAACCTAAGCAGCTATTAATGAAAGTCAGACGACATGAACCAGTAGTGTCAAAGGACTGTCTGAATATCTTGGAGAGAATAAAGTCCAGAGGGCAGCTGGTGGGGCTCAGCTGCTAAGCCTCGTCAGAGAGTTCCCATAAAGGAGTCCAAAAGGCTTTGAAACTAATTTGCCAGTTGGCTAGAAGGACAGCAAACATGAACATTAAAGTCTTTACATTAAAGCAGACTCATATTTTGGAAGCAGTTCCCCTAGTAACTCTGAAAACTGGTCAGTAAAGTTCTTATTATATTTCGGTAGGTTAAAATGTTAAATTATACATGGCTGAAGAAAGCAGTGTCCTCAGGACTGATGTTTGACCAAAAAATTCAGCTACATTTTCTATATAATTCAACTGTGAAGCACTGGGCTTTCTTTTTTAATTATTCTTGTTTTTACTTTTTTATGTTTTAGAGTTTATGTAACAGAATATAATTCTGATTGTCCTGCAGGAGGAGGAGGTGCAGGAAGATGCTAAAGAAATCCAGCAGGGGAAGCCATACCACTGGAGGGACTGGTCCATCATCAGAGGCCGGGACTGCCTCTACATCTGGTCAGATGCTGCTGCCCTCGAGCTTTCAAACGGCTCTAATGGCTGGTTTAGGTTCATCCTGGATGGGAAGCTCGCGACCATGTACTCCAGTGGGAGCCCAGAGGGGGGTTCAGACAGCTCAGGTATGATTGACAGCTCACACTTCTCCACCTGTCTGTTATGTTCTGCTCTGATAGATGGTCCATCTTCTTCCTCCTGCAGAGTCTCGCAGCGAGTTCCTGGAAAAGCTACAGCGGGCAAGGAGTCAGGTGAAACCAGTAACAACCAGTCAGCCCATCCTGTCCACTGTCGGCCCCACTAAGCTCACCGTAGGGAACTGGTCTCTGACGTGCCTGAAAGAGGGAGAGATTGCTATCCACAACTCAGACGGGCAGCAGGCCACCATCCTGAAGGAGGACCTGCCAGGTTTTGTCTTTGAGTCAAACCGAGGGACTAAACACTCGTTCACTGCAGAGACGTCGCTGGGTGAGTCTCAGAATCCGGAGAAATTATTCCTGAGTCAGAAATGTTTGAAGATAAGGAGTAAAACCACATCCACATTATACACACACACACAAACATTTACTCTACCTCTCTGGTGTGTTGACAGGCTCTGAGTTTGTGACAGGATGGACTGGGAAGCGAGGCAGAAAGTTGAAATCCAAACTGGAGAAGACGAAGCAGAAGGTAAAGAGCATGGCCAGAGAGCTGTATGACGACCACTTCAAAGCTGTGGAGAGCATGCCCAGAGGAGTGGTGGTCACTCTGAGGAACATCGCCACACAGCTGGAGTCTGCCTGGGAGTTGCACATTAACCGACAGGTACAGAAACCGAACATGAGCACACAGATGTGCATATTGGGTTGATTACAGTTGTAAACGTTAAGATGTGTCTGTGTGTGATGTTCACAGTGTCTAGAAGGGGAGAACACATGGCGGGACCTGATGAAAACGGCTCTGGAGAACCTGATTGTAGTTTTGAAGGATGAAAACACCATTTCTCCATATGAAATGTGCAGCAGTGGCCTGGTCCAGGCTTTGTTCACCGTCCTCAGCAATGTGAGCACCCGTTCCACCTGACAACGTTTAGTTTTCTCTATTCATTACCAAAGAAACAAAACAGCCTGCGGTTCAGTGTTACATAAAGTAGACACAGCTGTTTGTTCTCAAGCGTCTTTTGAAAGTTTTGCTGTTTTTCCTTTAACTCAGAAAGTGATATAACGGCTTTAAATGGATCAGGGTCAGCGGATGGCTCTGATTCGGTGTTGTCAGAATGCTGAGGGTCGTTTCAGGGCAGACAAACCATTTAAAAACTGTAATTCATGGAATATTTTCTGATCTTAAAAGTAAAATGAAGGAAACTTTCTGAAATTTTCCATAGAAATAAAATGGGTCATAGTTTAGAAATGAGAGAGATCTACCTGCAGAACAACTACCCACAGGGGTCGAGTTGAGGGTGACCGTTCGTACGGGTGGATCACCTGCCTGGAAACATGCTGGCGGCAGACCTAATCTGTAGAAATAAACAAGTCTGTCTTTAAGCAAGAACAGACTGAAGTGAGAGAAGAACCAGATTCCAGGACAGATGAGTCCAAATGTGAGATTTTTGCTACAAACCACAATGTTCACGTTGTTAAAATGATGAGTGCGATTCATCAGTGTGTGGGGATAACACACAAGTCATGCTCATGGTTGTAGAAATGTTTCTGTCCATTTTTACAATAAAATCTTCACAATTCACTTCTCACATAAAGAAGCCAATAAATTGAAGTTTATTTCTTTCTTTGTTTAAAACTTCTACTTATTTCTACTTTCTCGTTCCATGTCAGTCAGTTTTAGAAGCATTGAACAAAGTGAACTAAGAAGAAGTGGCAGGAGGGGGTGAAACCTGATGTTTTAATAAATATTTAAGTCTTTTGTTCTCCACTGAGTTTCTGTCGTTCACCACTAAAAGATTGAGTTCTTTTACATTAGAGACTTAAAGCAGCAACAGTGGTGGAAGCGGCTCTGTTCAGGATGTTCAGTGTGATTTTACAGCTGTTTTTTCCTCATCTGTGTGTCTTTAAACAGAGTGTTGAACCTGACATGAAGCCTGATTGTAAGCCTTTAATGGAACGGATCAATGTCTTTAAGGCGGCTTTCAGCGAGAACGAAGACAACGAAAGGTAACCAGACTCCACTCCTACGTTAACCTCCACATCTGTCAGGTTTAATGATTTTCACTAATGATCTGTAATTACTGTCAGTTGGTTGAAGATTGACAGTTCTGGCTAAAAGATGAGCTACTCAACTTTCTGATGAGTGAAGCCTGCTGTTATGAAGCTTGGAGGTGGTGTTTATTTTCTATCGGAAGCTGTGGGTGGGTAAAGAAATGGTAGAGCCTCTCAGTGCAGCTGAGATGAAGGTGGAGAAGCTCCTTGCAGGAGGACGTTCCTCTGGTTGGATGTACATGACAGGGTTATTTCCTAGACGGGAACACGGAGGTGATGCGACACCATCCACCGTCTGAATTTCTGCTGTCTGAACATGAAACACAGCTTACATCCTGTCCAACTCTTCTGTGTGTTTAGATGATCTTCAGCCTGAAAGCTAAATGTTTACTTTTAGTTAAAATCTAGTACCATGTACAGTCAACTAATATTTACTTTGTTCTCCTGAAATAAAACATTTTGGTTAAATACAGTCTAGTTTAAAGAGTCAGATTACAGCTGATGATGAATCCTGTGTGTGTGTGTTTGTGTGTGCAGCCGACCAGCTGTTGCCTTAATCCGAAAGCTGATAGCAGTCCTGGAGTCAATTGAGCGTCTACCTCTGCACCTGTATGACACGCCAGGATCTTCATACAACCTGCAGGTGAGTCTGTGTCTTCTGGATCATGGTGTGACATCTGAGACGCTCCCATCAGCTTCATTACTATGTACCACAGCTGTTGATGAAGTAAGTGTGTGTGTGTGCCCGCCCACGTGCATCAGATCTTGACGAGGCGGCTGCGGTTCCGTCTGGAGCGAGCTCCGGGAGAGACGGCTCTGATCGACCGGACAGGTCGCATGCTGAAGATGGAGCCACTCGCCACTGTGGAGTCTCTGGAGCAGTACCTGCTGAAGATGGTGAGCTCACACTGAGCATGCTCACCGACTCCGACCACAAGCAGACTTTTAAAACAAATGTAAACGTCTAAAGTCCAGGGCTTCAAAGCCAGACCAACATCTCCAGATGATGTGTTCGTCACTTGGACCCTGCTGCTCTTTTTAGGTGTTACTACATAAATCCAGCAAAATTCCCAATAAAACTCCCATTCCTAGATTTCCCTGTTTCTTTTGTCAGAAACTGGGGCTGAAAATTGCTCTGTTCTGACAAAGCTATGATTTTATAAATAATAATTTTATAAATATTATCTGATAAATATTCAGGGAACTTTAAACCAATGTCTGGACTCAAGTGGACCATGATGTCCCACAGGGGAAGTTCTTAACCAGTATACTTGTCTCAGCCTTTCCTCTTCCTCTTCCAGGTGGCTAAACAGTGGTATGACTTTGAGCGCTCATCCTTTGTTTTTGTGAGGAAGCTGAGAGAAGGGCAGACCTTCACCTTCAGGCACCAACACGACTTTGATGAGAACGGGATCATCTACTGGGTTGGAACCAACGCCAAGTAAGAGTAGCTGCTACGGACAGAAATGTCTGAGATCTCTAGGACAGTTTTTATTCAGAAGTCACATTAAGTCTCAGACTGAGAAAGCGGAGCATGGTGTCAGATTTATGCAACATGGATCAGCGTTGTAGCTTATTTTACTAATGACGCTTCATGTAAATGTTACCATGTGATGATTTAGACTTGGTTTGACCTTCTGCTCCCGTCAGGACGGCCTATGAGTGGGTTAACCCTGCCGCTTACGGCCTGGTGGTGGTGACCTCTTCAGAGGGGCGTAACCTCCCTTATGGACGGTTGGAGGACATCCTAAGCCGGGATAGCTCCGCCCTCAACTGCCACACCAACGATGACAAGAATGCTTGGTTCGCTGTTGACCTCGGCCTGTGGGTCATTCCCTCAGCATACACGCTGAGGCACGCCAGGTAATTTAATACACACACACCAACAGACAAACATCTCGACATTAATGAAGACACAAAGAGAATTTTATTTAAAATACGCTGTTTGGTTCTGCTCATCTTCCTCTGCTTCATCCTGTTTCAGGGGCTATGGGCGCTCTGCTCTGAGGAACTGGGTTTTTCAGGTATCAAAGGATGGTCAGAACTGGTCCACCCTGTACACCCACATAGATGATGGCAGCCTCAACGAACCCGGGTATAACCTGTAACTTAAACCTTACAGTTACAGTCTGAAAATGCGACTTTAAAATGATTCTTATGTCATTTGTATATAACTGACAGATATGATGGCTAAGATGACAGGCCGCATCTTTTCTTCATGCTGTGTTCTTGTTTTCATAGTTCAACGGCCACATGGCCTCTGGACCCATCCAAAGAGGAGAAGCAGGGCTGGAGACACATCCGGATCAAACAGATGGGAAAGAACGCCAGCGGTCAGACCCATTACCTGTCTCTGTCTGGACTCGAGCTGTACGGCACCGTCACCGCCGTCTGTGAGGACCAGCTGGGTGAGAACCGACTTCCAACTGAGGATGAAATTCTTTGCGCTCCGGGCCTTTTTGTGATCACGGGGTCACATGTCAACATGGGTGTGGAAGCTGGCTGTTCTGATCACTCGGGCTTGACCTTCTGGAAAGAACGGCTGCAAACGTGATGTTTATGTTGTCTTTCAGTGCAGGTGTTAGTTTTGCAGGCAATTTAAACAAGGATTCACGTTTTTAACTCAGACTTAGTTAATTTTGGATGAAAACTTGAACCAATCTCTATGTAACAGAGCCGGTAAGTGTCAACAGCCAAACAGACTAGCTTATCTCTGATCTTGGAACAGTTTTAGTTTAGGAAAATGTGCTGTAGTGTAAGATTTCTACCCCTGTTGAACTGGTCATCCTACAAGGCTTTTCTACATGTATACATCCACTTTGTACAAGTGGTCACAGCTTCAGTGACTACTCTGTAGCCCTTTTCACATTTCAGTAACACCTCATCTGCAGAGGTGTAGCCTGGAGCTGTTCCTGAACGGTGGAAACTCAGTACTGTATCGCTATATGTTTGCAGCTTTGCACAGTCAGCTAAGGATTGTAAAGATTTCCATATTTCTCCTTCTTTAGTCAGAATATCATGAAACCACTCAGTTAATCTGGTGGAATTTCATTGTGTAAAGGGCAAGGGAGCAAGTCTCATCTGGACACTAGTCTTCGACCCCCTGAGATGGACCTGCATCCAGAACCATCATTCATCACCAGTGATAGAACCACATGAACAAGGATTACTGTGGAACCCTTCATTAAGCTCTTTTGCAAATCTAACAGCGATGTCACAATGTTCAGACTTTCCTGAGCAGAAAAGAAGCTGCATGTTAACCTGGTCCAGAGTTCCAGAGACAGCATTGACTTCTCTGGACGCGACGCCATCTGGGATGGACCATCACAAAGTGGAAACCTGGATTGTGGTCAGACTGGTCAATATTCCACATCTTTGTGGGAAGACATGTAGTGAAGAGCAAAGGAGCATCCAGACTGTTGTCGGCAACAAATACTGATTAATTAAATGCTTTCATGCCCAAAAATTGAACCCTGGAAGGGAAAGATTTCTAAATCCATTTCAGGCCAGCTGGAGAGCTCAGCGTCCTAAATAACCACCAGACCTGGACCATAGACACAGAGAGAATCTTTGATCATGTCAGAAACCAACGACGAACACAGAGGTTTACCCTCGTCTGAGATTTAGTCTGGTTCAAGATTTAGCCTGGTCCAAGTTTTAGCCTGGTCTGAGGTTTAGTCTGGTTCGAATTTTAGCCTGGTCTGAGGTTTAGTCTGGTCCGAGTTTTAGCCTGGTCTGAGGTTTAGTCTGGTTCAGGATTTAGCCTGGTTCAAGATTTAGCCTGGTCTGAGGTTTAGCCTGGTCTGAGGTTTAGCCTGGTCTCAGGTTTAGCCTGGTCTGAGRTTTAGCCTGGTCTGAGATTTAGCCTGGTCTGAGATTTAGCCTGGTCTGAGGTTTAGCCTGTTTGTGACAGTTTTAAGCCTGACTGAGCTTTCATTTGAAAGCCATCTCTAAAGTTAGCATAATGTCAGAATCAGATCTTGAAAAGATAAGAAAATCTTCATATTGATTATTGTAATTCTGTTTTCGCTTGTTTCGATAAGGCTCAGTCAGACCAGACTCTCAACAGACTTCAGTTAGTGCAGACCTCTGCTGTCCATGGTCAGGTACGCCCAGAGCAGCCCACATCTCCACAATTTCATCATTGGCTTCTAGTCAAATTTTGTTTTCTTTCAAATTTTAGTTTTGACTTTCCGGGCGTTAAAATGGTCGGCCCCCCAGTATATTGCCGACTTGCTGTGTCCCTACTCCTCAGGGCGCATCCTTCGGTCTTCTGACCAGAGCCTCCTGAAGGTCCCAAAGACCTGTTTTAAAACCGAGGGAGACCTGGCTTTTCAGGCTGTAGCCCCCAGATTCTGGGAGGACTTGCCCTTGTCCCTCTATGTGGTCGAGTTGAATAAGATTTTATTTAGGAAAGTTTTTGGTTGATGGTTGTTATTTGTTTCATGCAATTAATATGTTGTTTTATTGCACCATTTTATGTACAGCACTTTGTGATTTTTATGTGAAAAGTGCTTTATAAATAAACTTTTTACTTTACATTCAGAGGATGCTGCAGGAAGACCCCTCTGATATTTACCATAGGTTTTCATTCCCTGCGCGAGTTGCATTGGTCTGCCGTTATGGTTCCGACACGATCGTTTATAGAACATAACAGCGTTCATGAATCTTCACAAGTAATTAATCCTGGTGTTTAATATGCAGTTAATTGTGAAATTACGTTATCATAACATCCCTGTTCTGTCCTCTTTCAGGTAAAGCTGTGAAAGAGGCCGAGGCAAACCTTCGCCGCCAGCGCCGCCTCTTCCGTTCCCAGGTCATGAAGTACATCGTCCCAGGTGCACGAGTCGTTCGTGGGATTGACTGGAAGTGGCGAGACCAGGATGGAAACCCAGCAGGAGAGGGCACCGTCACCGGGGAGGCTCATAATGGTAAGATATGTCAGCACTAAACGGAAACCTATAAACTGCTGATGCATCGTTCTGTCTGCCTGAGCCAGAATCCTTAACCAGAAAAAGATCCTCAAAGAATTTTCTTTTTCTTTTTTTTTTTCAAGTTCAGATGTTCTGATCTTTTTCTGTCTTTAGGGACTTGAATGTGGGCAGATGTTCAAGGCACCAATTTTTGTCACCATGGTTCAGATGTACACACATTTCCCCTTTAATCAGTCATCTCAAATCTGAACACTTAAGGTGTCTAAACACCTGCATTAACCATGTTCTCCTGGTTCCCTCATGACCTGGGAGCCCTCTGATGTCACAGTTGATGTGTCTGTGTTTACTGCAGTGTTAACAGTAGTCAAATCGTATCATTCCACGAACACAGCAGAGATTATTCACAGTGGAACAAAATTTAAGTGTGGACTCTTCAGACAATGTTTACCTGTAGCTCAGCTGGGCTTCACATGGTTTCTGGTACAGGGGTTCTGTTTTTGTGGCTAATCTGAGCCTGGGTCAGCAGCTTCTGGATGGCACCTCAGATGTTTCTTTTCCTAGCAAGAGCTTATTCTTGGAGGTCCTGAGACTTTCCTTGGCCTGATGAAATATGTAACTCCAACACTGAGTTACTTGATTATTTCAGGGACGACTCTTTTAGAAGGCATACTAAAAAAAAAAAAAAACTCGAAGGAAAGGAATCTGTGGGGGATCCAAATTATGACACCTGAGTCAAGTCAGCTTACTGCTCTGAATATGAAGGAGCAGCAGATCTTCTCCAAGCTTTGGCTGAGTGATCGACCTCCTCACTCTTCAGTCTTTCAAGATTTTCTTCGACTGACCAAATTTCTGAAATCTACCCTAAACTTTGGAGCTTGGTGGAAATGCAGCAGACTGAGGGCCTAAATAGTCTCTTAGGTAATGAAAAACAGCCCATTGAAGATCAGTGCGGTTTCTGATCCCACCGTCGCAGCCTCGTCTTTTCGGTCACTGCAGTCGACGAGGCTTGGTGATGACCAGCTGCTCCTCCACCATTACGAGGCTGCACCAGTCTTCCTGTCCATTCGTACTCCTTTATACTGTCACTTAGAGGAGGAATTTGAATTTATTAGCCTGCCAATTTCCAACCCACCTTACAGGTAGATGGACGTTAGGTACAGCACAGCTTACCGTGCTTTCAGAGAGTTGTGTTGATTATTTTCAGCTTGGGATTGATTTTATGTAGGTCGGACAAAGAGGCAGCAGAACATCAGGAAGTCTAAACACAAACAGAAAATTTAGATTTTTTTCTTATACGCAAACCTGTTAGTATGCAAAACAGGAATCATAATACATTAATACAAACACAACAGAAACTATTTCCATGTTTCCACTTTTTCCTCATTTCCAGTTCTTCCTGCTACTATTTACCTGCTATCCTCACTAAACCAACTCCAGCTCAGCGGCTTTGTGGCGCCACCGTGCATCAGAAACGTCTTCTTGGCTTTATTCCAGCCATAGAGGAGCATTATTTTTCTTAATTGGTGGAAAGTTTGAGGAGGCCGATTGCACAGATCCGGGCTGCTGGTTCTTCAGGGAAACAAGTAAAAATGCTTTCCCTGTTCACGTGCCTTCTTGCCTTAATGATTGAACAAATACACAATAACTGTCCACAATCGCTCTTATTTCTCAGTAGAAACAGACCCACGGCATTTTCAACTGGCTGCTTAGCTTTCTGCCCTTTGAAGCAGTTACAAGCAGGCACGAGTGACGTATGCATAAATTACAAAAATCACCCATTTACCCCAAAGAGTCACACACGACCGACCGTTCCTGAGAAACTGCTGACAATATTATAAGTCATAGTGATTGGGGCACCAGGGATCTAGTGGAGGTTTAAGAGTAAATTTTGGCTTAATCTGAGAGTCAAATTCTTACTCAGGTGTTTATTTTCTTCCTGAAGAAACGGGGTGGGTTGTTATCCCTCTGATTCAGACCTCTACAAGCATCACCCACGTTTTCAGATTTCCATCATAATCTCAGTCTGAGCTTTTTATTCAATTCGGTCTTTGTGTCTCTTATCGAGAGCACCTTCATCCCATTTGTTTAATCGTCTGAAATACTCTTATTCTTTCTTTCTTTCTTGCATACTGGCTTTCTTTCTTTGTCTGTCTTTCCTTTCTGCAGCTGGAATCTTTTCTTTAACAGTGAAAGTCACAGTGAAACAGCATGTTTAGGAAATATCCAACAGTATTAAGTACACAAAACAGAAGATATGTACTATTTCCTCTCATTAACTTCAGCTCTGAAGACATACTTGTATGCAGCCATGTTGCTGTCCAAATGATGCATTCAGGGACCAGGAAATGGTTCCTCATTGGCTGATCTTTGGTCACCACCACCCCGCTGATCTTTGAAGCTGCAGCAGATTAAACTCTGCTGATCTTCATCATCTGGTCTAAACATTGCAGTGGTTATCAGGTATATGAGGAATATAATGGAAAAGCATTACAAGTTTCCTCCCCATCTTTATATTTCAGAGCTGTCTCAAACCACTAAACATGTTGGCACTGTTTGTTAAAGACCACAGAAACATGTAACAGCTGGATCTGGGGATATTTGTTCATCAGAAGCAAGTGCTTCAGTCAAATTAACAGCAAGGGTGGATCTTAATCTAGCTTATGATCGGATTTCCTGGTGTTGTTGTTAAAATGGTAAAATAATGCTGCTGTTGACATCCCCATCTTCAGCTTCCATCCACTGTAGGTCTGTTGAATACAATCGTAGCACATTTAATAATGTCCCGTCCCAGGTACATGAAGACCTGGGAGAACTTTGATGTAAAAACTATTTAAATAAAGTGATGACGATGTCACGAAACTGGACTTTATTACTGGAAAAAGGATTACATTATCATCAGAATTTTTTGCCACTTTATTCTTTCCATGATGCGGTTATTTTTGTTTGAATATTATTATAAAAGAAAACAAAGTTGTTTGCTTTTCATTGTGACTTTATAGGAGAATTTCACATGAATGTGATCTGGTACTCTGTGGAGCTGTTCTGACTGTAAGCTGCTTGTCTGCTGTCCACCTCCCTCTACCACTCTCTCTCTCTCTCTCTCTCTCTCTCTCTCTATCTCACACACTCTCTCTCTTTCGCTCTCGCTCTCTCTCTGTTTCCCTCTCTGCCCGTCTCTGACATCCATTCGTCCGTCTCCCTCCTATCTCTTTGTCCATCCAGGCTGGATTGATGTAACCTGGGATGCTGGCGGCTCTAACTCTTACCGTATGGGCGCTGAAGGGAAGTTTGACCTCAAGCTTGCTCCAGGGTATGACCCTGAGTCGGCTGCAACAGCGCCATCACCCAAACCTGTCTCATCCACTGTTTCAGGTCCCGCCTCCTGCACGGTGGGACCCTCTGTGACACCGGTGGCCATCGGCGGAACCACCACTGCTTCATCCTCCTCGTCTTCCACCTCATCATCTTCACAGCAGCCTTCTTGGAGTAGCCTGGTGAAAAATAACTGTCCTGATAAAGGTGGGGCCAGCTCCTCCAGCAGGAAGGGAAGCAGCAGCTCTGTCTGCAGCGTGGCTTCCTCCTCTGATATTAGTCTGAGCTCTGCGGCCGGACTGCCTGGTTTGGGGGGTCTGCAGCTGGAGAGGAAGGCCGAGGGACTGCTTCTTGACCAGGGTGTTGGGGTGGGAGGAGTGATGGGAGGAGGGTTGGGCTCTGAAGGACATCAGCAAGAGCCGATCGTTGTGCTGTCTTCTGCAGCAGAAGGTGGATCCGGTTCAGCATCCAGCTCCGGCACGCTCACTGCTGACACATCTGCAGCTGGAGATGAGCATCACCCAACATCAGGGACGGCCACTACTGACCCTGCGACAGCCATCTCCATGGGACTGGTGAGCGTAAGCTCCCCCGACGTCAGCTCCGTGTCCGAGTCTTCCAGCAAGGACACGCACTCCCAGAGGCCTCTGTGCTCTGCAGCAAACACACGGTTGTCCGTCAGCTCCCTGCTGGCCGCCAGCGCTCCCATGAGCTCCAGCGCCAGTGTTCCCAACCTGTCATCCCGCGAGGCCAGCCTCATGGAGTCATTTGTCCGCCGCGCTCCCAACATGTCGCGCACCAACGCCACCAACAACATGAATCTGAGTCGCAGCAGCAGCGACAACAACACAAACACATTGGGCAGAAACGTCATGAGTACCGCAAGTAAGTACCTCAACCTGCATCATCATGAGAGCAGTACCACGCTAACACATCGCTAT
>CM047994.1:27066515-27077069 GCA_026261665.1 Melanotaenia duboulayi | reverse complement strand
AGACGGAGCAAGTCCTGTACTTTCTTATAAGAAAAGTAGAAGAGTGTCTTGCAGATGAAATCCCTAAGTATGATTCAGAAAATTTGTTTACTGACCTTGTATATATAGCCTTATTTTTCCCAAATATTAGTGCAACATCGTACGGGGTTCTCACCGTTATACTTGTCTTAAAAAGTCTACGTTACAAAGTTAGGTCCACGTTTTCGTTTGCATTTGTTCAGTCTTTGCAACTTTTTTTTTTACAGTTCAAATTTGTACTTTTGTATATAAAACTGTCTCCATCTCTGTCAATACTTCAAACCAATTTAAAAACAATTCTTGAAGCTTCTACTTTGACTAAATGATGAATGTGAGAAATGTAAATCATTGTTTTTGTTTGGTGTTTTGGGATCGAACTGATCAGCTCAACCTTTCTTACTGGCTGCTGCACATGACCAGATGTAAACATGCTGAGTAGAAAAAAGAAAAATTCACTTCGTGTTAGACGTGTGACACGGCTGTTATCTGACTGATCATCCAATCTGGTAAATCAGGCTTCTCCTTTTCTTCCTGAAGACTTCCTGGACAGTTGCCGTGCCAACACACTGTTGGCTGAGCTGGATGATGAAGAAGACCTCCCAGAGCCTGATGATGATGATGATGAAAATGAAGATGACAATCAGGAGGATCAGGAGTATGAGGAGGTCCTGGTGGGTAAACAGAACTTAATGTAGTTCATTGCGTTTGTCTGAAGTCATGGTTTCCAGGAAGTGATGTCATGCGTGTGTGGCTTCCTTCTTCTAGGAGGAGGAGGAGTACGAGACCAAAGGAGGACGCAGGAGGACTTGGGACGACGATTTTGTCCTAAAGAGGCAGTTCTCTGCTCTGGTCCCTGCTTTCGACCCCCGACCAGGGAGAACCAACGTCCAGCAGACAACCGACTTGGAGATCCCTACACCTGGTACACCACATACACACACATGCACACACACACACACACCAGACCACTGCCGTTAATTTACTGGCTGACATGTGGAGGACTGAGAATTACATCCATGAGGAGCTGAAGCTTTAGCTGTTCATGGAGCATCTTCATCCAGACTTCAAAGCTTAGTCAGACTCTGATTTTACTTGTGAACATATTTCGTCACACGTTTCATTTCCAGGCCCAGCTGCTGGACTCTGAACCAGCTTTTTCCAGTTTGTGTTCATGTCAAGCATCAAAATAAATAATCATTCCCCGTATTTAACCTGCAGTGGACACAGAAACAAACCAAACACAAAACAACCGAAGCGTCCAGAAAAAGTCAGAAAACTAAATCAGAACGAACTTTTCTACCCAAACGCGTCGTGTTGTTTACAGCAGCACAGACCCAGCTGGACGAATCCTCCACACAGATGAATCTGATGATTACTCCCTCCAATATGACCTGATTGTGGATTAAAAGACCACGACCGTCTGATAAGACGATCTGTCTGGTGCAGTCCTCTTTGGCTTGATACCAGAATATTACTGCAGCGACTCCAGCTTCTGTTTTATTAGTCAGATGGTGAAAATAATGTCACGCTTTAGATAAAAGTTGAGTTTGATCTCTGTATCCGTGCTCACGGATTTCAGATGAAGTGGTAGGGCTGGATGATGGAGACAAAAAACATTGATAAAAAAAATTATGTTGATCAATAGCGGACAGGATAGAAAAATACCTTCATTATTCAGCAGAACCGATTTAAGGTTGATATTTACATCCAGTTTATTAAGCCTAACGGAAGTTTAAGGTATGAAACTATTATATTATTCCAACCCGCTTTTCATCATGACATTTAAAAATGTTAAATTTCTGTTTGGTTTGGTTCAGGAACGCCGCGATCGGAGGTTCGGGAAGAAGTGGAGTGTGCTCCGTCTCCTCACCTCGTTCTCACTCTGAAGGTAAAATGTGGAAAAGTCCGCACATTGAATTAAACCAGTAAAACCAATATCAGATCATAGAATTACAATTTCTGGAGGAACAGTTTTACTCCAGTTTTAATCTATTTTATTTTGATGTCATAACAAAAGTCAGCACAAAGGTTTTAAATGTGAGCCAAAGGACAGATCCTGGGCTAAAATAACAAACAAAATAACAAAGTTCCTCACTCAGGAAATGATGATGGAGAGATGCATGTGCGTGAAGAAAACACACGTGTGTGGTGTTTTTTTGTTTTGCGTGTCAGGTGGCTGGACTCGGAACGACCCGGGAGGTTGAGCTTCCACTCTCCAACTACAAGCTGACCATCTTCTACTACGTGCAGCGGCTTCTGCAGCTCTCCTGCAGCGGGTCTGTAAAGACGGATAAACTACGGCGGATCTGGGAGCCCACGTACACGTAAGAGTCCGAACCTAATCCAGTTTAACTGGACCAGAGTCTAATCCGAGTCTGATCAGGCTCTGGTACGAGTCGGGTCCGAGTGCGATCCGAGTTTGATCTGATCAGGTCAGCGTCTGATCCCAGTCTGGTCTAAGTCAGGTCCAAGCGTGATCCGAGTCAGACCGACGGCCTCATGTGTGGCAGGTGTTTGAGTGTCTGTGTTGTTCTGCAGGATCATGTACAGGGAGCTCAAAGACTCTGATAAAGAGAAGGAGAGCAGCAAGACGGTGAGTCATGCAGTTCAACATCTCTCACGTTTATTAATTCACGTTTCATCCTGAGTAAAATCAACCAGGAATCCAGCTGCAGGTTTCTGCTCTGAATGATCAGGTCTGTTTCCAGGGGGCAGAGAAACCTCCTGATCATGGTCATCTGCTCTGTTTCTGTCTACAGGAGTTCCTCGAACATGGCGTCGGGGGGCGATCAGGGGGCCTGAGCCCGACCTCGGTGTCAGGTAATCAGAGCAGTGAGATCCTGGGTTGGGCGAGAGAGGCAGCGCAGGCCAAAGCCGGCTGCAGCCAGAATGCATGTGGGGTGGAGGACGTCCTGCAGCTGCTGCGCATCCTGTACATCATCGGGAGAGACGCCGCCTCCAGTTCACGCACATTACAGGAGGGTATGAAACACACACATACACAGATTAGATGGTTTTAATGTTTGATTTTTATACATTTACCGTCCCAAAACAACCGATTCACAGAGTGTAAATCACGTGTTGGCTTGAATAAATCACTTCCAGCTCTGTGTTACAAAACTGGAGATTTTTATATAGATGTTTGCAGAGTTTAGAAAGTTTTAAAATCAGGAGCTCTGTTGTGTTGCTGGGACCGCTCGGCAGGTCACAATACACACAACGGTACTGATAGATTAGCTGACTAGTGATCAGTGACATATTCATATTGGCAGAAATAATTTTATTTACTAAAATCAAAACCTATAAACATGATGTATAAAAAGAAACATAATTAAATGAATACTAAATGTAAAATAAGTTCCTGATGAAAACTGCTTTCAGGTATGGAGAAAAAAGCAGGACGGGTCTCCTCTGGAGCCGAAGCTGATCATTTCATTTAAAAAAGAAAACGACAACATATTTCTGTTAATGATCCATGGATGGTCTAAATAAAACAGTAACACAATTTAATCATTTTTTGAGCTACAAAATTAGAATTAACACAAAACTAAATAACAAAAGGTCGTGTGATCGAGCTTCTTATTCCACCCATCCATCTTCTGCCATGTGTCCGAGGTCGGGTTGCAGGGCAGCAGGCTTGCCTCTGATTCCAGCTCTTCCCCTGGGTTTCTCTCCATCACTACCCAGGGCTGGTGGTCATAGATGAGGGTGGGAACATAGATCAATCAGTAAATTGAGAGCTTCTCATTTCGGCTCAGGTCCTCTTTATCACAGCAGACGATGCAGAGTCCACGTCACTGCAGCAAACCAGAGACCCACCCTTGAATCTACCAAGTGTCCACTGCTGCATGATCTTCAGAAACCAAGAAGAGAAGATTAAAAATCTTTCTGTGGTTTCACAGAGATAACAGTGGAGAGATTAGTGTTAGACGTGTGTGTGTGTGTGTGTGTGTGCTCTGATCACCGTCATTTCACAGCAGAATTAGATAAAACTCGTTGGTGTTTGCAAGCATCAGAAATGATTTCTGAGGTAAAGTATTTTCTATAATCTAAAAGTCAGCTATTGATTTGTGGTGATGTTCCTGCAGATGTGGACGAGCTGCAGTTCAACGCCCCACCGGAGGAGTTCACCAGCAAGAAGATCACCACCAAGATCTTGCAGCAGATCGAGGTCTGTTTCTTCTTCGTGCTTTACTTGAACGCGTTTGTTGAGGTTTTCCTAAAGATTCCCAGTATTTAAGAAGAAGTTGTTTCTCTGTTAAACTAGCAGATGATGATGATGATGATGATGTCCTGACCGTGTGAAACACAGCAGGTGTTGATTCCCACCCACTTAGTTCACTGTTGATGTTGGTTTTCTGAACTGTTTCCATCTTTCAGGAACCTCTGGCTCTTGCTAGCGGGGCGCTGCCCGACTGGTGTGAACAGCTCACCTCCAAGTGTCCTTTCCTTATTCCCTTTGAGACCAGACAGCTGTACTTCACCTGCACTGCCTTTGGGGCCTCCAGGTGAGCATGAAACCCTCAGCTACTGATATCCAGCACAGAACGGGCGCAGCGGGCTGTTGGTGCTGCATTCGGACTTGTTCAGGAACTGTTTTTTTTTTCTGCTGCAACACAAATTAAACGAACCCAAACTAAAACACTGAAGCTGTTTTTTACACTGACACTGAACATCACATTTACTAATGAAGGATTTTAACCCTTCACGTCCTGTGACTATGATGGGCCATCTGGACATTTTTCTTTTTTCAGTGAATGTGTCAGAAAATGTCCTTTGTGTAAATAATTGTGCACTTTTTCAGGACAAATGTCGCTCTAAAAATCTGAGAAGTATTTGTTATTGTTTTATATTTATATTGGATATAAATGTATGAAACTGTTTAATGTCAAAGTAAAATATATATTTTCATAAGAATTCACTTCATTAACAATTTAGCTGTATGAAAAAAATGATTACAAAAAAGAAATTTAACATGTTTTTTTTCTTCTTCAAACGGTTTTATTCTCACAGCGATTTCCAGTGTCCATGTGACCGGTTTTCATGTCCGTGTTGAGGCCTCAACCTTCCACTCTGAAGAATCTCTAAAACATAAAGATGTATCACGAGATTAGATTTATCCAAAAGAAACCTTTTGTATTCCTAAAAAAATGTTGTACAGTGTAAGAATACGGAAGGTAAAAGACACTAAAATAGAAAAAACAATAATAAAGCAATTTGAGACAAAGAGAAAATACAGGTTAAAAATATTACTGTAATAAAGCCGGATATAAATATCCAGAGTATACAAACTATTACTTACTGTGGTGGAGGTGGAGATACTCCTCCTGTTGTCCCTGCTACATCTCCTTCTACTATTTACAAAACTGTTACCAATAAAATCTGTACATCTGCAAACTCATGTGAAAAATACAACCAGGGCAAAGAAGAAAACCCCAAATATTTTTTACCAGCACTAAAATCTTTAGACAGAGAACACGGCTTTAAAAGTGTCGTCCTCCCTCTACACTGCTTCACAGGTAATCCTCACATGGATGGTGGAGGTACGTTTACATTTTATGTGTGTGGAAGAAGTCTGAGACGGAGGTTTAACTCCTCTCATGGTTTGTCATGATGGCGTTTCTCAGGTTTATAACGTGTCAGAAGATCATTTTAAAGTTAAACTCTGAAGTCTGTTTTCTCTTCCTGGACGGTGTTCTTCAGCGTTGACATGGACCAGGTTCCTCTGATCCAGATTCTGTCTGTGTCCTGACCTCTGACCTCTGTGTCTCTGCAGGGCGATCGTGTGGCTCCAGAACCGGCGTGAGGCAACTGTGGAGCGCTCGCGGCCGTCCACCACTGTCCGCCGGGACGATCCCGGAGAGTTCAGGGTGGGCCGACTCAAACATGAGAGGGTGAAGGTTCCCAGAGGAGACTCCATGATGGAATGGGCGGAGTCAGTCATGCAGATCCACGCCGACAGGAAGTCAGTGCTGGAGGTGAGAGGTCAACTTTCCTCACTGGCCGGTTTCCTGTTTGACTTCAGACGTTGGATGAGAGAGACGGAGAACAGGATCGGTGATGTTTGTTTGACCAGGAATTTTTCCTACATTACTCATGGAAGTGTGTCTTATGTTCAGGTGGAGTTTCAGGGTGAGGAGGGAACCGGCCTGGGTCCCACTCTGGAGTTTTACGCTCTGGTGGCTGCAGAGTTTCAGAGGACGTCTCTGGGTATCTGGCTGTGTGACGACGACTTCCCCGATGACGAGTCGCGACAGGTCTGGAAGCAAACTCGGCTCCTCTCACTGATGTGTAGATGGATTTGCTGGCTTTTTTCCTTTCTTAACCCAAAACTTTTACCTGCGATATGTCAGAAACCTGCAGCAGGCTAGATCAGATTAAAGGAGGCATAATAACGTAAAAAATGTGGGGAACAGTGTTGAACCAGATCTACACACCTGTCTGGGATCTCCACAGACAGCCTCAGAAAGTTAAAGCGAACACAGTAGATCAGTGTTTCCGTGATGAGACATTAGCTTTTATTCCCAGTCAGAATTCAGCCCAGCAGTTTCATCCAACACATTTTATCTTTTCCCTTCTCGTGTCTGCAGGGATTGTAGTTGAACATGTTTCTCCTCTTTGAAAACAGATTTGTGTGCAGAGTGAAAGTCTGAGCATGCTCAATTTTTCCCCCCATTTATCCGGACAGCTCAGAAACCAGATTTACAAGATGTCCAGTAACAGAACTATGAAAGGATTCCCTGGTTAAATTACTGAGATGTCAGTGCTCTGCCTACTAATGAAGTTAATATTTACTCAGCACTTCATCTTTATGTCTACATGTGAACAGGATCCCCAGTAAAAATAGACTCTGTTGTTCCGGACCTCACTTCTTCATCCAGCAGATCAACATGACTGTGATCTTTCTAAAACTCATTTTCTAATAGTTTCAAGGCTTAAAATTGAGGAAAGTGATGCATGTTTTCACCCAGTCTCGATGGAGATGCTGGAATGTGAACAAACACATTTATTGTTTCATATCAAACTGAGGGCATTTGTTAGTTTCACTCGTGTTCAGATCTTAATGGGTTTCTTTGTTCAGGCTGGTTTTTGTTCTGGAAGCCGGGCCTCATCTTGTGCTTGTTCTCCAGGTGGACCTTGGTGGTGGTCTGAAGCGTCCTGGCTACTACGTGCAGCGTTCTTGTGGACTGTTCCCGGCTCCGTTTCCTCAGGACAGCGAGGAGCTGGAAGGAATCACCAAACTCTTCCACTTCCTGGGAGTATTTTTGGCCAAGTGCATCCAGGACAACCGCCTGGTGGACCTGCCTATCTCTCAGCCCTTCTTCAAGCTGCTCTGCATGGGGGACATCAAATCCAACATGAGCAAGCTGCTGTACCAGTCTCGCAGCTCGCCACAGGGCCACGTCCCAGAGCGGGCCCACCTGCAGCCCTTCCTGCTGCTGTCAGAGCTGCAGTCAGAGGCGTCCACTGAGGAGAGTCAGGAGACCTACTCAGTGGGAAGCTTCGATGAGGACTCAAAGTCTGAGTTCATCATGGACCCACCCAAACCTAAACCGCCCGCTTGGTACCACGGCATCCTGACCTGGGACGACTTCCAGCTGGTCAACCCTCACAGGTCAGAGAACTGCTTCAGGACACGTTGCTTCCATCTCAGCCCATCTGGAGCAGCACCAGCTGTTAATCAGTCCAGTCCAGTCTTGACCAGACTAGTTTAGAACCGTTTAGACCAGTCCAGGCAGCTGTAGCTCAGGAGGAAGAGCAGTCGTCCACCAAGTGGAAAGTCGATGGATTGATTCCAGGTTATTATAACAATAGCTGACAAGAGGTGTGTGTGTGTGTGTGTATGTCTGTGGGTGACTGTGATGTGAGATGTAAAAATGCTTTGAGGGGTCAACATGACTAGAAAAGTGCTATATAAGTACAGTCCATTTACCATTTACTATTCGGTTTAGTGTAGTCCGCTTCAGTATGATCCAGCAAAGTTTTGACCAGTCTTGTTCAGACCAATCCAGTTTACTCCTGTTGAGTTTAGACCAATCCAGTTTACTCCTGTTGAGTTTAGACCAGTCCAGTTTAGTCCAGTTGAGTTTAGACCAGTCCAGTTTAGTCCAGTTGAGTTTAGACCAGTCCAGTCAAGTGCAGTCAGGTCCGGTTTAGACTAAGGCTGTTAAAAATAACGTGTTAATGTTGTGTACACATCAGCTGATGTTCATTGAGGCGGTGTCGACCTGTCAGTCTGACTCATCGGCAGGGCGACGTCGCCCACTGTCAGAGACGTGGAGGCAACGTGGAACAAGATGACCGGCTCTATTGATGGATTTGGGGCGTCACAGGATGTTTTTGTTGACTTCCTGCTTATCGTGGGAGTCTGTGAGACTGGAAGTCTCTGGTTTTGCCGGGTTGTTCATGGCAGTGGAATAAACCGGGTGGTGATACAAACGTCTCTGACAGCCTCCTCCTCTCCTCTGTCTGTGATCAGCTGATCGGCTTTTCTCTCTTGTTCATGGTTCAGCTGAGGAGGAAACTAGTAGTTCATGGTTATTGGACACAATAGTTACAGCAAACCTGAGGAATCAGAATCTGTATCGGACAGAAAAAAATGGCATCAGAACATCCCTACTTACAATTAATCATGATTAATCACCATTCGTGGCTGCCTGTAATCCCCCGTGGGGAACCAATGAGAGCTTGTAAATTCTGTGTATTATTGAATTGGTTTGAATCGTTTCATGAATCGTATCGAACAGAATCGCATTGTATAAACTCAGATCGTTGATGAATCACGTCGCATTGTGAACGGGGTGAATCGCATCGTATTGCTTAACTAATTAATAGACTGAAAAATTACTCAATGAATTAATTGAAATAATAAATTAATACTCGTAAATACTTGCAGAAAAAAAAAATTCCAGTTTAATTTTTGGCCTCCTGGTAAAAATGCAGCATTTCATTTAAAGTTTGAAGTTTACAGGCTTTTTTTATACGGAGCGTTAAATATGCCAAAGCAGCATTTTTACTCCCATCCCAGCCTGCTGATTATCTCCATCTCCTCCTCCTCCCTCTCCAGAGCAAGTTTCCTGAAGGAGGTGAAGGATCTGGCCGTGAAGAGAAGACAGATTTTAGCCAGCAAGAGTCTGTCTGAGGACGAGAAGAACACGCGACTGCAGGACCTGATGCTGAGGAACCCCATGGGCTCCGGACCTCCACTCAGCATTGAGGACCTCGGGTAAAGTACACATGATGTACAGGTTGCTATGGAAACAGTCAGCATCCTCACCGTTTCTATAGAGAAGTTGGTTTGAAAACTGGAAACAGGTTACAAATGTTGATTTGCATTTAGTCTCATGTGTGATGTCATCAGTCATGTGACGGGACTCTGCTGCTGTTCGGCGTCTGTCTGGTGTGCCGGCTCAGAAACAGGGATTGGGTTTTTTCTTGAGTAAAAATAATTCTACGTGAGCTGTTTAATGTTTCCGACTTAAAGTCTGGAGCTTTTAACATCTGGGCCTCCCGTCAGATTCACATGAAGTGAACCACTCCTAACCTGCCTGGTCTCACGTTGCATGTTTTCCCACAGTCTGGATGAATTCATGGCTTCATAAAATGGAAACGGGGCTAGTTTTTAAATGAAGAACTGAAGTGAACATATTTAAACCTTTGATGTTTCCTCTCTTCAGGTTAAACTTCCAGTTCTGTCCATCCTCCAAAGTTCATGGATTCTCTGCTGTGGATCTCAAACCAAATGGAGATGATGAGGTAAAAACACTTCTAGACGTCCAGAAGCAGAACCTGTAAACAGTTCGGTTCCAGTTAAAGGAGTATTCCATGTAATGTGTGCAGATGGTGACCATGGAGAATGCAGAGGAATACGTGGAGCTGATGCTGGACTTCTGTATGCACACTGGCATTCAGAAACAGATGGAGGCCTTCAAAGGTAGAGAACACAAACACCTCATCTGATCCTCCAGGGGTTCCTGATCCTAAACATGATCCCAACACTGAGTCTGAGCCTGAAAGAGATCAGTAAATATATTTATCTCTGGATGGCAGCCTGGTCTCCGCTACCAGATTGATGTTTCCAGAGCTCTTCAGGATCTTTTCTTCCACATTTTGGCATGAATAAATCCTGTTTTTCATTTCTGTTCATGTGCGACACATTTCTCATGATTTTAACTGTTTGTTCACTTTTTTTATTCAGTTTATTTCACTTAAAATAGTTTAAATTCTCATCATAAATTCTCCTGTTTGAGCTTTGATTCTGAAGGTGATCAGATCCTCATGGATTACCTACAGTCCCATTTAATATTTCTCTTGATAATTTACTCTCAAGCTGCTTCTGCCAAGGAAAAAACTGTAAATCCAGTTTAGATTTTAAACGAAAACTCCAGATAACAAGTTTTTATTTAATGTTTATCCTACTAGTTATTAATCCAGTTCATCTTTATTTAAACAGCACCAATTCAGACGTCTCAGTTCGCTTTCACATAGAGTCCAGTTCAGTCCAGTCCTATGAGGGACGAGAAATGAAAAAACAAG
>CM047994.1:26872385-26885416 GCA_026261665.1 Melanotaenia duboulayi | reverse complement strand
AAGTCCGGCCATTGACTTCAACCTCTGTTGACCTGACACATCCATCTTTCCCACTGGCCATGAGGCCCTGAGAGACTAGAAATCAACGATCATTACCACTGTCCCTTACTTCAGGTTGTCTGGTCATTGCCACTTGCAGACTTGAAGTTTGGATAGGTAGGCACGGATGAACTGGCTATGTTGCCATCGCCTTTTGGTGATGGTTGATGGTGTGTTAGGGCTGCTCGATTATGGGAAAATTGAAAATCACAATTATTTTAATTGACACAATTAGAGAAAGAGAAAGAGAAAGAGAGATTGGGAGGGGCAGTGTGATATTTGAAGCATTGTCTGTGGTAATACAGTCTAGTTTCTTTACACCCAGGTCCCAGTAGCTGTAGTTTGTCTCAGACCAGCAGCTATTCTGCCTGGTGTAATCTGGAAAAAATTAGTCTGGAGACATTTTGTTTTCACATTGAAATCCGGGTCAATGAAATATAGTGTGAGATTTATATACGGCTCTATAATGTGGCTTGACCACAGGTCCGTAGCAGTGGCGAAAAATTGGACTGCAGCCACGTCCTTCACACCACCTCACCACACTAAAATGGAGACGAGATGGCAAGTGATACCATTTGTCCAAGGTGTTGATGAGTTTCTTAAATCCCCGGTTGCTCAATGTGTTAACTGAGCACTGGTCTTTGGCGAGAATAAAAGTTCAGTTTTTTTATATCGCTTGTTATCTCTGTGTCGCTGGGAGCTGGTGGATTATTTAGTCACGTCTCAAAAAAATGGAAAATTTTTCTATTTTCTTGTGTCACGTCGCAAGTCCCTGTGTCACGTCATTTCACATGCATGAATGTCGCCTGTCGCTTGGCTGAAAGAAGGCAGCGACTTTCACCTTATTGCGCAAGTTCTATAGAAAATGATGGAGAAGGAGCCACGTCGCCTCCCATGTGTCCAGCCCATAACTTGAGAGGTGTTTGCAACTCGCGTTGAATAAAATCAAAGCGGTCGGGGCTGTGGGAGGAGTCTGCAGCAGAGCGCCGCAATCCCAGGGGCGCTCGATTTGCAACTGAAAACAGCACAAGATTAAACTCAGAAGGAGCAAATAACCAGATCACTTCATTGTTATGATAGCTGAAAACCCAGATCGTAATCGAGATTAAAATTCGATTAATTACCCAGCCCTATGGTGTATATGATACTTGTGGCAAGGATGCATTCCACCGTCCTATTAATAACATATTTGGAGTCACGGGGTCCGGGTCAGACACATCGGCAGATACATAACCTAATGCAGGGGTTCCCAGCTCTGGTCCTCAATGGCCACAATCCTGCAGGTTTTTGATGTGTCCCTGCTCCAAAACCACCTGACTCAAATTGTGCAAAACTTAATAGGCTGTTGGATCTATTTAATTTGAGTCAGGTTCGTTGAAGCAGGAAACACTGGAAAATCTGCAGGACAGCAACCCCTCAAGGACTGACTTTGGGAACCCCTGACCTAATGGCTTGGCATTGAGCATACCTTCCACTGCCACCAGTAGTGTGGCCTCTTGGCCTCTGTTCCAATGACCACCTTATGGAACATATTTTCCTCTCCCATAATCTCCCAAAGTGTGGTGCTCCAGGAGGGTTGAACTTGAGGGTGATTTGGTAATTAGCCAAAACTTCACGTAGCTGAGGCTCCATGGCTGCAAAGGTCTTCTTCAGCTCTCGCTCAGCACCCTGCAAATTTGTCCCTTGGTCTCACCAGATTTCAGATGGGTTCCCAGACGAGCAAGTCAGTGGCACTGATGGTTTACCACTTCACTTATTCATCAATAAATGTTCTCTGGGGTTGCTTCATTGCTTGACGCCCACACAGAATCCAGTACTGCCTTCATAATGTACCAGGGTAAAGCAGCTTTGCATCGAATGCTTTATTCAGAAGGTGTCACATGCTGCTTGTTGCTGCTTGAATAACCTTCTCTGCCAGATGACTTATGAAACGCCCTCCGACCATCATGAGACCCATACTTGTGTCCATTTCTGGGACCAGTATTCTAAGTCAGTTGTGAGGTGATAGTGGTTTACCTGACTTGAGAGCCTTCAACTTCTGGGAAACTGTCGACTTGGCTAAGTCATCCGTTTGGATGTTATTTAATCTTGAAATTTGGCATAATTAGGGGCGTGTCCTTTTAATTGACAGGTATCTAATATCCACAGCAAGAAGGGAGAGTGTAGCACAACCACAGTTTTTAACCGGCTAACAGTGCGCCTTAGCTTCAGCCCCCTACCTCTGTTAGCTGGTTGGCTACCGTTAGCTCTGGGTTAGCTTGGTTAGCTCTTAGCTACAGGCAGCTCAGAGTTTAATGGGTGTCAATCATCCACCCTTAACCTTCACAGTCTCCCTCCCAGTGCCACCTCTTTGCCCATTTTTGGACTTTCCGGGAATGACAACTTGCGTAATGCTGCCAAGTTAGCAATGGTGGAAACCGCCCAGTGAGCTTCAATTCATACGTCATGTCCATCTTTTATATAGTCTATGGTATTTATATAGATACACGGATGTATGTATGGTTCTGAAACGACAAGGAAATAAATATAGTGATATAACCATATTAACAATCTTAACAATAAAATAAAAACGCCATGTTGATTGCATCCTCCTCATTGTAAACAACTGTGTTTCGTCTTTGCCTGCATTATAATCTTTGATAAAATGGTAGTCTTGTGTTGTGTGAAAGACTGCCATACTAAGTCACACGACAAAAAAGGTAGTAAAGTAGGCCATAACGTTAGGTTTTTTCAGTTTCTCACATGTAAAAGAGGCTTTGGACAGCAGGTTGAGCATGTAACTGAGACGTTGGATGGCTTGGGTCACAGCGGTGAGGGAAGGATATCACTTTCAACACGATCTCCCTTCATGCGTGTTTGCTCTCAGCATTTTCATAAAGGTAAGTAGGAGAGCTTTTTGTTGTTGCTGTTCTGTTTGATTGTTTAAGTAATGTTAATGAATATGCTTTATTTGGCTTTCTAAAGTCCCTATATTCAGATTGGCTAACTTCACTTTTAAACTACAGGCAGAGGGTGGGAAATCAAAATGGGTTCATCTGTTTGTGTTTGATCAGTGTTTTTTTTTTATTTAATCCCCTTATATCAAAATGTCAGAGTGAATGATTTTAAAGATGCAGGTAAATACCAAAAGTCCTCTGTGAGATCTGATGGGATGTTAACTGGTTGGATTAAGTGGTTAAGATTGTGAAATGTAATGGAAGCATCCAGTGTTAACTAGTTTTTTAATAACACCAAATATATGATTGCAGGTCAACCAGCTTTTAAAATGATGGAGGCTCCGATTGGGCCCCATCCCTGCTTCTAGGACACACATCAGTAACACCCACAAAGCTGCACGCTCTGCAAGACGAAGATCAGCTGAGGAAAGAGACGCTGCAAGCAGCAGAGATGGAGTCCACCAGGATGCAGACACTGGAGAGCTACAGACCATGAAGAGGACACGTGATGCTGGAGAAAAAAGCAGTCAGCAACTGAGTGAGGAGAGGACATCTGATGCTGGAGAGGAAAGCGGTGAGCTACAGACCAAGGAGGGACACATAAGGCTAGAGAAGAAGGTGATCAGCTGATCACAGAGGATAAGACACATGATGAGGATGATGTATGTGTACAGTTAGATAGTTTTATTATTTGTGCAGCAAAAATGTGCAATTTTTTGTTTTTGTACATGGCTTAAACATGAATAATAAAGTGTGTCAATAGCATTTTTAGTAATTTTGATTTTTTGTTGCCTCTCCTAAGCATATAAAAAACCAGTGTCAGTTTTGATAATGAAAATTACATTACATTAAATTTTGATTACATTAAAAAATCTTGTGCAGATAAACACCGAATAAAATACATGAATGTTAAAGGCAAAATACGTAGCTTTGACACCTAGTGTTTCAAATCAGAACTGCAGTCGAAAGAGAAAAACACGGAGAGCGTTCTTCCTCCCTCCCTCCCCCTCAGAGGGTTTCGCGGAGGTTGCTGGTTTATGACAGGACGGCTCTTTTATATACAGTCTAATAAGGACGGAGAACATAGCACCAGCAAATTTAATGATGACGAGCGAAGATAATTCACACACAGTTGCTACTGTATGCTTTTCAATGCTACCACTAGTTTCACATGCTCATTTACGTTAGCATAAAACAGAGTGTAAACACAAGCTAAATTAATCAACAATGCCACGCAGCAGCTGTTTTCCCTTAGTTTCACTAAAGGACAAACACACAATTTACTCCATACAGTCACACAAATTAATTTGAGTGTCGAGAAATAAATTAGACTAAAATCTTTGTAAATTTAGAAATGCTTTTTGGTTGATTTAAGCAAAATTCTTGTGCTTACCTGTCGAGGAAAACTTTGCCAGCTCTGCATCCGTCTTGAAATTCATTTGGTCTCTCAGACTTCTCCCCCTTTCAAAAGGTTCTCCAATATTAAATGGTCTGTACTTGTATAGCGCTTATATCCAAAGCGCTTTACATGTATGTCACATTCAACCATTCACACACTGATGGTGGAAGCTACCATGCAAGGCGCTCAACCACGACCCATCAGGAGCAAGTAGAGGTTCGGTGTCTTGCTCAGGGACACAATGACATTAGCTCTCCAGGCCGGGATTGAACTGGCAACCCTTGGACTAAAGGACGACCACACTACCCACTGAGCCATACCGCCCCAATATTGATCCTCATTTTATTTCATTTTTGGTTGTTTGCTTTTTTAGCAGGATGCCGAGGCTTTTCAGTTTTTCTTAAACTATTTCTGGTCCTCTTCTTTTACCAGCTTCCATACCTGCAGGCTTAAAATACCAAATGCTGCTGTTGTTTGGCAACTGTGGGGAGTCGCATATGATTGGTTAAGGAACCAGAAAGTAGGAAAGAGCTACAGTAAGCAAAGTAATTCCAACACGTAACTCTTATTTTGAAAGGAGAAAATTGTATTAATGTAGAGACAGAATGTTTATAGTGAAGCTTCCTTTTATCCCTCACAATAAATAAGAACATTTTAAATTATTTTTACAGAAAAAAATCCTAATTATTTATCCTTTAATCGGATGAGAAGCTTGTTAAGTTTTACTTTTTCATATAAACAGTTTTTATTGAAATTCTCAGTCAGAATAAACAGTAGGAGCACAACAGTAAACAGATAAAATTTTCAATAAAAGAAAATACAGAATATGCACAAATGATAAAATAAAAACACTGAAGTTGTGGCGTAATACCTTCAAGTAATGTAGTGAAAGAATTTTAGATCTTTGCATGGCAGTTTCAACACTGAAACAATATAACATGTAATTGTGCTGAAAGCAGTTCAAACTATGAGCAAATTTGTCAACAAGAGGAACAATGAACAGATCCAGACGTCTTCTTTATCTGCTGCAGGCTGTCGACCTCCATGATGACCCAGAGCTTCAGTGGAGAGTCGGTCAGGTGCTGAGAGTGCAGGACCTGTAGACACACACTGGCAGACAGCAACCGTTTTAAACAGTGTTCAACCGTTTGCTTTATTTAGCTTTATTTATGAGGACGTCTACATTATTACCGTTTCTGGTTTACAGGCTGATGCCAGACTGACATGTTAGCTGAGTAATTATGTTGTATGAAAAAGGGGTGGGATTGTTAGATGATTTAAAACTTTTTCTGAGTTATGTAATATAAATATGAAGTTGTTACTTTTGCAGCATTGTAATGCATATTAATCATTTATGCTCAGAGTTTCAATAAGTAAAGAAAATCAGACAAAACAAGTAAAGTAACCCTAACCATCAGCCATAACTTCACTTAACAGCAGGTGAGCTTACCTTTGCAGTGACAGCTGTGTGTGAAAGTGTGAACAGATCCCACATCCTGAAATGTCCGTGAGCTTCCACAGATTTGTAGTTTCTGAACTGTTCATATGCGTAAGCACTGATACCATAAACGAGGTAGCCGATGTCCAGCGATGAGGTTGGAGGTAGTAACGTAGCATCGGAGCTCCATTTCTTAGCTGTATATCGTCATAAGGATCTACGGTATTTATTGTTGACAATTTGGCCAAATACCGATCCTGGGCCTCTTTGATAAGTTTGTCCCTGTATGGTATCCTCTCATTATTCTTCTTTTTATCCATATAGGATAAAAGTAAAAGGTTTTAAAACGTACTACTAACTGAAATACTGCTCTTCGTGTTGCTTGTTTATATCTGAGATGCAATCAATATGGCGCAGAGTGAGTTGGCTAGTTAGGTCACATGTCTGACAAAGACCAATTGGCAGCTCAGTGAAAGCACTGAACACAAGAATCAAAACATTTAACCCACGAACAACCATTTCAACATAAAACATTGAGCGCAACCAATAACTGGGGCTCAAGCATTGTTACAATACAATGTTACCTGCTCCATGTAGAATGACAATGCACAATCACAAAATGGCTGGATAAGGACCACAAAGGACCCAGTACCTTTAGCTGTCCTTAGTAATGCCTGCACTGCCCTCTAGGGGGAATTCAGAACACCTAAAGTCACACTTTGTTTCACAAACTGGTGAGATAAAGATAAAGGGCTTTCCTTATAGATGCTGCTTGTATTCTTTTTTGGTTGGTCTAACCTATCTCACCCCATTTCACACTTTATTGATCACATGTCACATGTATTGTTTTGAATATTTCCATGACATCATCACAAAGCTTGTGTAACTTTATAGATGAGTTGCTCTAAGCCCCCGTGTATAAAAGTCTAGCTCCATTACTGCTCCTAACCATTGTTGTCCATCAACTTTCCCCAGTCCAGATTTTAAAATACGTTAACCCTAAACTTTCTCATAATAAATCTTGTTGTTTTGCTCTCAGTAAAAAAACTTCCTTTCCTCAGAGCACTTCTGTACAAGAACTTTGGTTTCCACGAGAAGAAAAACTGAGATAATTTCTTCTTTACTCACTAGAAAACAAACAGTATTACAGTAAAACATGCTCTCTTTTGTGTTTTGTAGAAGTTAATAAAAGAGTTTTTTTTTACAATGAGGAAGATCAGATGAACCAGAATACTTATCACAAATAACATGTCACGTTAAACTAATAACATAATTGTTCATTTTAGAGGATGTTTGTTTATGTGTGGGCAGACTGTCAGATAGATGTTGCCATGGTGATTGACAGCAGCAGCAACATCGGGCAGCGAAGGTTCAACCTTCAGAAGAACTTCGTAGCCAAACTGGCGGCTGCGTTGAGAATTGGACCAACAGGACCTCATGTAGGACTGATACAGGCCAGGTGAGACACACTCAAGTTTCCACCTCTTTACTGCAGACTTTTCTGGTTTTCCTATAACTGAGTCAATCAGGTTTTACAGGTCGTGGATAAATTAAGTTTTTATTTTATTATTATTACTATTGTTTAAAGGAAGTAATTTACATTAACAAACAGAAATCTATCAGATAACTATGACTTAAATCGGCGTAATGCAGTTCCTTTAATCCCAATAACGTGTAGCAGAAAGCCTTTGTAACAGAATGTTGGGATCATGGTGTTGAATGCAGCACTGAGATCTAACACGTACAGTCAGGACACTTTACTTAAAAATGGTGGTCTGGATGCAGTTTTCATAATCTTGCTGGACCTGACCAGAGGGGATAGAAAAAAGGAGAATAATGAACAGAAGTAGAAAGGAAAGTAGAAAAAAAAGAGACAAAGATACAACAGACAGAAGGCAGCAAACTTTCAATCCAGTCTAACACATGACAACCAACTGCTACACCTGTACAGTTTCCTACGGCTTTTACAAGAAATCAATGTAGCCAGCGTGAAAGACCCAAGAGCCCAGAAGTGCCAGCTGGATCCCAGCCTTGGGGTAACCACCTCTCTCTGCTTGCCTTTGGTGGCGACCAGGAAACAGGGGTTGAGAGGATCCCACTCTTGACTGTTTGTGAAGTATCTGTTCTTCGTAATTAAAACTGGGGCAGTAACCACAATGTGTTGGGAGCAAGGCCACAAGAGCAGCCCTGCCCACCCTGGACTACATGGCATGTCCCCCAGAAGTTGTGTGTTGTGTTTCTTGTGTTTTGATGTCTAAGTGTAATTAAAACTGACAGGCGAGTCGCCACAGGGTGCGGCTAGTTAGGCCACTTAGATGGCCCCCTCCACTCCACCCAGTGTGACGTGCACATCAGGTATGTGCACGTCACACTGATATGATGTGGGTAAGCGCCTCCACTGTGAGAGATCATCCTCTGTTGATTTTAGTAGCTGGACATAATTTAGCTTTGTTAGTTCTGATTATCTGGGAGAAATGTTTATGCCTAAATAATGTTTCTAGACTGTCTCGTAGTATTGGGTGTGTTTTGTAGGTCACAGTTAATGGGCATAACAATAGTCTTAGACCAGTTAATAAAGTAGGCAGATATTTATGATCATTTGTGTGTAACTGTGATTGTCTGGGGGAGAGATGTCGGTGAGTTCTGGAGGGAAAGTAAGACTTTGTTCTATATTTTTGGTTCCTTTAATTTCTTTATTTCTTCTTATGGCAGCTGCTAAAGGTAAAAAAAAACAACAAAAATTAAGGAAAATTAGGCAGCCCTGCCTGGTGCCTTTGCTCAAAGAGAAAAAAAAAATTAAAAGAACACATCCATGTTGAGAGCATTATAGTGGAGACAGGCCACTATGATTTACAGTTACCTAAATGATCTTTTAAGGCAGTTTCATGCATTGACATGATATAGTGAGAATACAGAAATAATAAAGCACATACCAACAAGTCAGTAGAGCCACGGAGTGATGTTCGGGTCGAGGTACAGCTGTCCATTAATAAATAACTCATCCACCGTGATGACACCATAAGAGCCTTCGGCGATGAATTTTCTCCTGATGGGAACAGGACCCTTCGCCGATCCAAGATCTTTCTTGGATATTGGTAGTTTATTTCACAGTTCATCCTCTTCAGTTTGTGGCCCTGGTTCTTCACCTGCCACTTCTGCTGACAAACTTGGCTACAATGGGTCTTGGTCTGCTGGCCCCAGGTTTCTTCACCCAGACGATGTTTTTCATTGTTTCCTCCGGGAGCTTTATGTGAGTTTGGATGAAGTTTTTCACCGTGGTCTCAGGGTCCTCCTCCGTCTGCTCTGGAATCCCTGCAAATGCCAGATTCCCTCTCATGCTCCGCACCTGCAGATCGATCACTGTTTCTTTTATCTTCCTATTTTCCAAGGTCAACCCCTGGGTGAAGGATTTTACTGACTGAGGCTGGCGTTCTCTGCATCCAAGGTTTCCACCTGATTCTGGCTGAATTCCAGTCATCATGCCTGGAACTCTTTGGGAAGATCTCCACCAGACTCAAATGTGCATCAAAACTACCTAGTTTCTGACCTATAAAGATAAGACCTCTCTATAAGAGAAAAAAAAACATTTGTTGAGTCATTTCCAGGCTGTGAAATAGCTTCAGGTGAATCTTTGTTTTGCTGTCTTTTGACCTTAGATAAGGTAGAGGGGGTCAATATTTGGTTTCGCTTCCCCATTACAATTCTGTTGTAGCACCGATCTATAAAATCTTTCAGGCTGGCCAGATCCTACGCGCTGTGTTCCAGATCTACTTCACTTACAGCATCCGTGTCACTTACCCATCAAACCGCTCTACAAACAAGCATAATGCAGTCCCTTTAATCCCAATAACATGTCCATTGGTAGCAGAATGTTGTGATCAGTGGTGTTGAATGCAGCACTGAAATCTAACAAGACAAGTACAGGCAAGAGTCCTTTATCTGAGGCCATGAGAGGATTTAAGATTCAAAGTGTTTGTCAAATGCCTCGTAACGAAACAAGTTTCCCTGAACAACGAATTTCTTTGCTGTCCACACTAAATGCATTAAAAGATTATAAATAGAAGAAAACAACTTAAAAACTAGATAGGACATAAAGATAAGATAAAAAAAAACTCTTAGTAAATAATCTTTGTACATAAATGTGAGTAATGTTGTCTTTGTGGGAGGCCACACAGTCATGGTGAACAGGGTGTAGAGCAGGGGTATTCAACTAAATTTAAAAAGGTCCAGTCAGAGAAAAACTTTTGGAGCCATGGTCCGGGAGATCCAACCTGGGGTATGAGCTACAACAAATAAAAACTTTCTCCACCTCATGTTGTTGTGACAGTGAAACTGATTTGTGCCTCACGGATAAGAAGGTTTTTTTTGAGGGGCTGCATGATGAGCCTCCAATACACTCTCTTTTCTACTCTTATATATATGTATTTTACTAATTTTCTATGTATTCATGGGCAATGTCAATGTTGCTCTGTCAAGTGAAGTTGAACATGGATGTGGATAGGGGCGTGCTGGTGTTACACCAAAATCTGAGACCTATCAGAATCTATGACCACAGGGGGGGCAATAGCATGCGTTTCTCTGCATGTACGTCTTAAAAGACAAGGGAAGTCTTGAAAACGTGTATTTAAGTCTGAGTTCATTATAATATAGGTACACATTCTGATAGCTATCAGAAATCGTGACCTAGACCCACCTCTTATAGTCTGGACTCTTCTAACACAACACCTGATATTGTGGACAGGTGTGAGAGAATCAGAGGGTCTTCATAACAAAAGCAGGACAAGCCCAAATAAGCAGCTACACTCAGAAAAAAACAAGCCCCAAAACCTGCAACTGATGATATTTGCAAGAAACTTTACAGAAAAAACCAGCCCAAAGTCGCTGATAACAGGCAGATATAGCAACTCTACTGCCTTTCTGCGTTGCAGTCATCTTTATCCCTGTTTTGTTTGATTTAGCGGTCAGTTTACTGCTGCAACAAGAGCGTCACACACTGATTGGCCGAGTGCACCATGTGGGGTGGTTTGTGTCACGTGTGATTGGTCCGCGTGTTTCCCGACCGCTACCGTGAAGACTGCAAAAGTTGTTCCAGTTAAAATAAAAGCACCCCGTCAGATTTGATATTTTAATATATGTCCCATATGGGTCCATATGGGACAGGTTCTGGGTCCGGATCCGGACCGTGGTCCGCTTGTTAGTGACCTCTGGTGTAGAGGATGGGACTGAGGACACACCCCTGTGGTGTGCCAGTGTTAGTGATGATGCTGGATGAAGTCCTGTTCCTGAACCTGACAGACTGAGGCCTGCCAGTCAGAAAGATTGGAGCCAGTCACAGAGTTAGGGTGTAATCCCAGGGAAAACAGTTTGTGGGTGAGTTTGTGGGGGATGATCGTGTTGAATGCCAAGCTGTAGTCAATAAAGAGCTTCCTGATGTAGGAGTCGTTATTCTCTAGGTGTGAGAGGTGTGCAGGGCTGCAGCAATAGCGTCTGAGGTGGACCTGTTAGACGGGTAGGCATACTGCAGGGGTCCAGTGTGTCTGGTAGGCAGCTCTGAATGTGGGTCAGCACCACTCTCTCGAAGCACTTCATAATGATTGGAGTGAGTGCTACTGGTCTGTCAGACAGCTGGGGGGACTCTTTTTGGGGAGGGGGACAATGATAGTAGTCTTACAGCAAGATGGAACAGTTCTCTGGTTGAGGTTGAATATGGAAGTGATAATGTCAGTCAGGGATGCCACTTTGCGGGGCTTTATCCTCCTCAGAGCCTTGTTTACCTGGGCTGGTGAGACGACTGGTGAAGGGGAGGGGGTGTTGCTGTCCAGGTGTCTGAGAGCCTCCTCTCTGTGTTGGGGGTGACGGTCTCAAAGCGAGTGTAAAGGCAGACTGTCTGTGGTACTGATGGAACTGGAGCTGCTCCCGAAGATCACTGATAACCTTCACCAGGTCTGTCCCTGGACTTTGATGAGCTCTAAATCCCAACTGAAGCTCTACAAACAAATTATTTTTGCTCAAATGGGCACATAGTTGAGTTGAAACTATTTTCTGAAGAATTTTAGACATAATGGGGAGGATGGATATAGATCTACCATAAGCTAACACTTGTGGATCGAGTCGTTTTTTAAGTAAAGATTTGATTACAGCAATCTTAAAAGATTGAGGTATATAGCCTATAAATAGAGATATAATGAGGTCATCCAGTACGGATCTGTTAACTAAGGGAAAAACTTCCTTAAACAATATGGTTGGGATGGGGTCTAAAATACAAGTTGAAGGTTTAGATGAAGCAATTATTTTGGTTAACTAAGAGAACTGTACAGGACAGAAACAGTCCAACCAGAAATCAGGTTCTACAAACATCTCTAAAGCTGCTGTGGATGAGACATCATCAATAGTAGGAAGGATATCACAGATTTTCTTTCCAATAGAAACAATTTTGTTGATGAAGAAACTCATGAAGTCATCCCAGCTGAGAGTTAAAGGAATAAATGGCTCAACGGCACTATGGCTCTTTGTTAGCCTGGCTATAGGGCTGTTCTTCTCTATCAATGATGAATAATAGTCTGTTCTAGCCTTACGCAGGGCTTTCTGGTATATTTTCAAACTTTCTTTCCAGACTGAGACTCTTCTAGACCGTGGCTCCCACAGAGCACCTGAACCATATGTCAGTAATGCTGACAACACTGAACATCATTATATACAGTATGTAGGTCTGTCCATTGATCTGTAGTTCTGGACCTTCCTTCTGTTCTTCCCTCCCTTCAAATTTCCTCACCCCATCTGGTGAAAACAGTGGTTGCTTTTCCTGAGTTCAGTCCTGCAGGAGGTTTTTCTTCCCACCGTCAACCTTTGCTTGTTCAAGGGGAATATCAGTTTTTCTCTGAGTGAAATGCTGAACTGAAACAAAACAGAAATGAATGAGGTTTTTATGTGTATGTATATGCAGCAACACCCCCAGGACCGAGTTCCTGTTGGCCAACTATACACAGCCTAAAGAGATGCTGTTTGCCATCAGAGAGCTGAGCTACCTGGGAGGAGATACCAATACAGGTAACTAATATACACTGACAGTCATCAGCTGACAGGTCTGCTGGTTTGGACAAAGCATAGATTTACAGTCCACTTCATCAGGTCCACCTTCTAGTACCTGGTTGGACTCCAGTTCCTCCAGAACTGCTTTAATTCCTGGTGAGACAAGGTAGTGGAAACCTTCCTCAGAGGT
>CM047994.1:26823391-26835752 GCA_026261665.1 Melanotaenia duboulayi | reverse complement strand
TTCATCAAGAGAAATCATGTTACACGTTTCCATTTAAAGCGAAAAGATGCATCAGTAATGGTTTTATTGTGGCCATCTGGACTGTTAGCTAATCGTGATGTGCCTAAAGCCAACACGTGTTGTTTGTTCCCCTTTAACTGTGGGAGAGTTCAGTCATCCAGTCCACCAACAAACTCAGAACCAGAGTGAGCATCAACAGAAGAACACAGGGATTTTGGTACATTTTTGGGGGAACAATCTCCACATTTAGCAGTGTTGCTCATTCTACAGAAGCTCCATCTTTACCAGTTCTACCTGGTTGTAAAGGTGAGTCATCAAGCTTTCCATCCATGTATAATACAACACCACTTTGTATAATTAAAGGAGAGAAATAATCCACCCAACACTAATTTACTGAGTCATCAACTCATGTCTATTATTATTTAATAAAAATGTAAAGATGTATTGAATTTATTAATGTTCTAATTAAAAACAGGCTACCCTCAGAACATGGCAGATTTCAGATTGTTTGCGTTTTAAACCAAAGTTCAAAGTTCAGAACTAGCGCTCGGAGATGTTGGAGATCAGTTTTAAGGGTTGAAGCCTTCAATAAATGTTTCTTCAACTGTAAAAACAGGTTATGCTTGAAACAGTTTAATTTTCCTTCTCATGGCCATTTTACGTTTTTCTTTGACACACTGACAGCATGACTGATGAACTTCATCTCTGTCTTTATCTTCTGGAAGCAGCTCTGCTCTCTGCATCACCCTCCACCCCGTTTTTTCCTCTTTTCTCCACAGAAACACACATTTGTGTTGCCTTCAGCATGAAAGTTTTATAAATAAAAAAGTCTGAACTGAAGTGATGGTTGAACTGATCCAAACCCTTTTTCAAAATGTTCTGGAAACATCTGACACCTGATGAAAGAACAACCTCATTTTCACAGCCAAGGTTTCAGATTGAGGTTGGAAATTAAGTTAGTCCCGGCATGTAGTTTTGGAGTTCAGAAGACATTCAGGAAGCTGGTGTCAACACATCAGCTGTATGTGGATTCTCACCCCACTCTGTCCCGTCTCCGGAGCTCCGAGCTTCGCCGGCTCCTTCTCCATCCTCTGCTGTCACCAGGAAGTCAAACTCTTTGAGGGCCTCCTCTGTCTCTGCATCATCTTCCGATGCTAAGCCCTCGTTCCCCACCTAAAGAGGAAAATAGAGAAAAAGATAAATGAAGGAAAACTGTGGGTGAGAGGAAAGGCTGGAAACAGTGGTCTGCTGCCGGTGTACCCTGGTCTTGTGTTTTTTAGCTCGGTGGTGTTTGTCAATGTTTATGTCATTCATCAGATCTCCTTCCTCGTCCTCATCCTCATCACTGTCCTCTGCATTCTCCAGGAAGTTGAATGTTTCCAGATCATCACTGGGAATCCTGGACGAAGACACACCCAGTTACACAAAATGTTACGGCAACAGAAAAGTGTCAAAACACTTAAAACATCATTTTTCAGGAGAAAGTTGGAGCTTGCAGCTCAGGCCCATGTACCATCCAATTTACCGAAGGAAAATCCAGTTCAAGTCCGGACTGGGAAACGTAAAGGTACAATCCGGTTTACGGAAGGGAAAATCTGTTCTAGATCCAGACCGGGTTAACCTGACTATAGGATCCGGTTTATGGAAGGAAAAATCTGTTCTAGGTTCAGACCGGGTTAACCTGACTAGGATCCGGTTTACGGAAGGAAAAATCTGTTCTAGATCCGGACCGGGTTAACGTGACTATAGGATCCGGTTTACGGAAGGGAAAATCTGTTCTAGATCCAGACCGGGTTAACGTGACTATAGGATCCGGTTTACGGAAGGGAAAATCTGTTCTAGATCCAGACCGGGTTAACGTGACTATAGGATCCGGTTTACGGAAGGGAAAATCTGTTCTAGATCCAGACCGGGTTAACGTGACTATAGGATCCGGTTTACGGAAGGGAAAATCTGTTCTAGATCCAGACCGGGTTAACGTGACTATAGGATCCGGTTTACGGAAGGGAAAATCTGTTCTAGATCCAGACCGGGTTAACGTGACTATAGGATCCGGTTTACGGAAGGGAAAATCTGTTCTAGATCCAGACCGGGTTAACGTGACTATAGGATCCGGTTTACGGAAGGGAAAATCTGTTCTAGATCCAGACCGGGTTAACGTGACTATAGGATCCGGTTTACGGAAGGGAAAATCTGTTCTAGATCCAGACCGGGTTAACGTGACTATAGGATCCGGTTTACGGAAGGGAAAATCTGTTCTAGATCCAGACCGGGTTAACGTGACTATAGGATCCGGTTTACGGAAGGGAAAATCTGTTCTAGATCCAGACCGGGTTAACGTGACTATAGGATCCGGTTTACGGAAGGGAAAATCTGTTCTAGATCCAGACCGGGTTAACGTGACTATAGGATCCGGTTTACGGAAGGGAAAATCTGTTCTAGATCCAGACCGGGTTAACGTGACTATAGGATCCGGTTTACGGAAGGGAAAATCTGTTCTAGATCCAGACCGGGTTAACGTGACTATAGGATCCGGTTTACGGAAGGGAAAATCTGTTCTAGATCCAGACCGGGTTAACGTGACTATAGGATCCGGTTTACGGAAGGGAAAATCTGTTCTAGATCCAGACCGGGTTAACGTGACTATAGGATCCGGTTTACGGAAGGGAAAATCTGTTCTAGATCCAGACCGGGTTAACGTGACTATAGGATCCGGTTTACGGAAGGGAAAATCTGTTCTAGATCCAGACCGGGTTAACGTGACTATAGGATCCGGTTTACGGAAGGGAAAATCTGTTCTAGATCCAGACCGGGTTAACGTGACTATAGGATCCGGTTTACGGAAGGGAAAATCTGTTCTAGATCCAGACCGGGTTAACGTGACTATAGGATCCGGTTTACGGAAGGGAAAATCTGTTCTAGATCCAGACCGGGTTAACGTGACTATAGGATCCGGTTTACGGAAGGGAAAATCTGTTCTAGATCCAGACCGGGTTAACGTGACTATAGGATCCGGTTTACGGAAGGGAAAATCTGTTCTAGATCCAGACCGGGTTAACGTGACTATAGGATCCGGTTTACGGAAGGGAAAATCTGTTCTAGATCCAGACCGGGTTAACGTGACTATAGGATCCGGTTTACGGAAGGGAAAATCTGTTCTAGATCCAGACCGGGTTAACGTGACTATAGGATCCGGTTTACGGAAGGGAAAATCTGTTCTAGATCCAGACCGGGTTAACGTGACTATAGGATCCGGTTTACGGAAGGGAAAATCTGTTCTAGATCCAGACCGGGTTAACGTGACTATAGGATCCGGTTTACGGAAGGGAAAATCTGTTCTAGATCCAGACCGGGTTAACGTGACTATAGGATCCGGTTTACGGAAGGGAAAATCTGTTCTAGATCCAGACCGGGTTAACGTGACTATAGGATCCGGTTTACGGAAGGGAAAATCTGTTCTAGATCCAGACCGGGTTAACGTGACTATAGGATCCGGTTTACGGAAGGGAAAATCTGTTCTAGATCCAGACCGGGTTAACGTGACTATAGGATCCGGTTTACGGAAGGGAAAATCTGTTCTAGATCCAGACCGGGTTAACGTGACTATAGGATCCGGTTTACGGAAGGGAAAATCTGTTCTAGATCCAGACCGGGTTAACGTGACTATAGGATCCGGTTTACGGAAGGGAAAATCTGTTCTAGATCCAGACCGGGTTAACGTGACTATAGGATCCGGTTTACGGAAGGGAAAATCTGTTCTAGATCCAGACCGGGTTAACGTGACTATAGGATCCGGTTTACGGAAGGGAAAATCTGTTCTAGATCCAGACCGGGTTAACGTGACTATAGGATCCGGTTTACGGAAGGGAAAATCTGTTCTAGATCCAGACCGGGTTAACGTGACTATAGGATCCGGTTTACGGAAGGGAAAATCTGTTCTAGATCCAGACCGGGTTAACGTGACTATAGGATCCGGTTTACGGAAGGGAAAATCTGTTCTAGATCCAGACCGGGTTAACGTGACTATAGGATCCGGTTTACGGAAGGGAAAATCTGTTCTAGATCCAGACCGGGTTAACGTGACTATAGGATCCGGTTTACGGAAGGGAAAATCTGTTCTAGATCCAGACCGGGTTAACGTGACTATAGGATCCGGTTTACGGAAGGGAAAATCTGTTCTAGATCCAGACCGGGTTAACGTGACTATAGGATCCGGTTTACGGAAGGGAAAATCTGTTCTAGATCCAGACCGGGTTAACGTGACTATAGGATCCGGTTTACGGAAGGGAAAATCTGTTCTAGATCCAGACCGGGTTAACGTGACTATAGGATCCGGTTTACGGAAGGGAAAATCTGTTCTAGATCCAGACCGGGTTAACGTGACTATAGGATCCGGTTTACGGAAGGGAAAATCTGTTCTAGATCCAGACCGGGTTAACGTGACTATAGGATCCGGTTTACGGAAGGGAAAATCTGTTCTAGATCCAGACCGGGTTAACGTGACTATAGGATCCGGTTTACGGAAGGGAAAATCTGTTCTAGATCCAGACCGGGTTAACGTGACTATAGGATCCGGTTTACGGAAGGGAAAATCTGTTCTAGATCCAGACCGGGTTAACGTGACTATAGGATCCGGTTTACGGAAGGGAAAATCTGTTCTAGATCCAGACCGGGTTAACGTGACTATAGGATCCGGTTTACGGAAGGGAAAATCTGTTCTAGATCCAGACCGGGTTAACGTGACTATAGGATCCGGTTTACGGAAGGGAAAATCTGTTCTAGATCCAGACCGGGTTAACGTGACTATAGGATCCGGTTTACGGAAGGGAAAATCTGTTCTAGATCCAGACCGGGTTAACGTGACTATAGGATCCGGTTTACGGAAGGGAAAATCTGTTCTAGATCCAGACCGGGTTAACGTGACTATAGGATCCGGTTTACGGAAGGGAAAATCTGTTCTAGATCCAGACCGGGTTAACGTGACTATAGGATCCGGTTTACGGAAGGGAAAATCTGTTCTAGGTCCGGACCGGGTTAACGTGAATGAGATCACCTCTTGCTGTCTTTGCAACGCTCGGTCCCATTGATGAGGTGCTGCAGGTTTTTGTTGTCCACAGCTCCGTTCTGCTCTGAACCCGACAGTCCCAGAAGAGAGCGAACCCTCTGAGTCCGAACATCAAGGATGGTATCTGTGTATCCCACTTCCTGCAGGTACCTGAACACAACACAGTGAAATTTGTGACTATATCAGCTGATTTTAATGCTCAATCATAAAGAATAAAAAAAAATTAGATTTAGCTTGTAAATATTTTACAGAAGCAGAGGAATGGGGAGCAGCTATTACGATCTACTACGATTTAGTAACTTCTGGAGTTTCCATCCAAACGTCTGAAGACTTACTGCCTGAGTAGCTGCCGTCCTTGTTTCCATGTCAGCTGACTATTTGCAGGAACAGCAGAAACTTCCGACTCTTTGGTGTCTAGAGGACAAAAACAGAAATTCTGACATAAATCTCCACCTGCTGGTACAAACCAGAAACAGCTAGGATCCCATGTCTGCACTGCAACAAACATGAGTGATGTTAGAAACGTTGTTACATCATTGCACCTTTTATTTTTTTATTATTTTTATAAAAGCATTACATATGAAGCTGTTCTAGGGAAAAGAGACTTTATATGACTTCTTTTGTGATTTGCGCTGAAAAGAAAATCAAAATGAATAACCATGACCTTGCAGTGGGGTGGTGAGTCTCGTTATAACAGTTGGTAAAACACTGCCGGTGTTCTGCCGAAGCGTGCTACTGCAGGCTGAATTTATAGGATTATCTGTTGACCTGAGCTATCCCATCAGAGCAGAATACCATGCGTATTATTTATACAATTCACCATTTTGCGTGATCAAACGTAATTTTTTAGTTTAAAGATCATTAATCCACGTATTTGTGGAATAATTATCTTCAAACTAACTCAAGTACCCTTCAGGTACGATCTTAAGATACAATGTCCTGGTTGTTCAAAAATGAAACTTTAAATAAATAATGAAAGTCGGATGTCTCAATATAGTATAAAAAACACTATAAAAGTGTGTCACCTAGTGTGTCACCTATGCAGGTAGGATGATTTTGACAGTGGACAGTTGAAATAACCCCATCAAAGTATGCTACCCTATAGAGTAGCTTTCCTATGCAGGTAGGATGATTTCACAGTATAAATTAACAATAATTATAATTTATAATATACAATTTCTAGAACATGCATTTAAATTAAAAATTAAGTTGATTTCACACAAAAGTCTCACAGCACAGACGTACAGCTGTGATGCCACAACAGTAAAAGTTAACCCATGAAGACATAAAAGTAGCAACGTACTATATTTATGAAGGTAGGCTGATCCGACCGTATAAACTACCCCATAAAATGCGCTGCCTTATACAGTAGCCTGTATTTGTGCAGGTAGGATGTCTCAACAGTATAAACTAAAGAAAGTTTATAATACTAGGCTTTTGAAATACTGAAAAACTTAACTGAATGGTATAGATATGGGCCTGCAATTTCTATGAAAATACATAAAATATATGAAATGAAAGCTATTAGTTTATTTCATAAGGTACAGCTGACAAAAGCCTCAGAACACGGAGGTACAGCTGTTAGACGCTGACTTGAGGGGTGCATGGATCTTTTAAATCAAATTGAATCTATTCAAAATCGACTGATTTTTTTAAACCAGCTCTAGTAAACAGTTGTGTAGTTTGTGTGTCGTCTACCTGGTTCAAAGCTTGGCATCTTCATCTCTCCTTGGTTTAACTCCGTTCCATATTTTAACTTGTGATATTTTGCTCTGAGAAGAGAAAAAAAGTGGATAAAAGTTTTTACACCCCTGGTAAAATCCAGGGTGATGTTTAAAAAATTAATCTAGAGTGAATAATTCCCAAACAATTCCTCCTTCAGTGTGACCTTTAATAGCCCGAATAATTCAATTAATAAAAAATGTGAAATAAGCTGGTTGCTAGGGATGCCATGAGTATTTTATTTCACAATTAAAGCTTTAAACAGTAATTATGTAATTATTTAATTTAATAAAGATCCGTCATTATGAATTTTGGTGTGGGATCAAGTCTGAACCAGATCATGAGATCAGGAAGGAAAACAAAGTTAAACAACATGCTTTTGTTAGCATTGTGTTGCTTTGTTTTCCTTCTGTGTTTACATGGCAAAGTATGGCAGATGAAGAGATATTTCCTCCAAGCTAACAGATTAAATCAACCTGGTGGGATTTCTTTGCTTCTAAAGAGAATTAGCCAAGTGTGACTGTGGAGGATGTGTCAGCCTATAAAGCTGGACATTAAAAAAGGAAATGGAAAGTTATTCCCTCTAAACATTAAGCAATGCGGACCTAAGCAATGTGTTGATCAGCATTTACTGGAGGGGCATTTTGATGTTTCTCCGTTCCAACATAACCAACTCAGGGTGAGTTCAGTTTTAGCCTTTTAGTGGTCAGTGTTTGATGGTCTGTAGAAGAAAGTGTGTTTAGTTCCAGATGTGGTCTTGTTTCTTTATGTCCCCTGTTCCAGTATTATTTATGTGTCAAACAGCAACTATTCTGCTAAAGGACAGCTAGAAGTCAAAGCTAGTCAGATGTTTTTTCTGCTTATTAAAGAAATGCTCAAAAGCATTTTTATAATGTAGTTTCTGGAAAGAAGATCCCCAAGTCCAGGTAGAGGTCCAGGTAGAGGTCCTGTAGCCTTTCCATCGGTTTTCTCTGAGAGAAATCGGGAGTTATTATGTAAGATTTATTTATTCTTTTTCAAAGATGAGGAGATTTAGTTGGAACGAGACTTTACTGTGCTCTATTTTGTTATGTCAGAAGACAGAAATAAAAAAAACTTACAGACTTACGAGTGTTGATGTGGTTTTACACATTTATAGTGTTGGGAATAAAAGCATAATCATCGTGATCCGTGTAAAATCATGACTTTTTCTCTGATGATAATCGTACCAAGAAGATTTATTATAGTGATATCCCTATTCTCAGCCCACTTTGGGTCAATCCACAGATCTGCCGGATCTAGGTTCTGGTTCTGATTGGACCAGGATCGGTCCTGGAAGGGGAAATTCAGATTCAACTTTCAAACAGACATCTGAAGGTTTTGGCCCAGCAGTGTATCTGGATCTGAACCTTTTCAGAACTCCTCCCACTGTAACCAAAGCTCCAGTTCCTGCTGAAGAAAACCAACCCCACATCATGATGCTGCCACCACCATGCTTCACTGTGGGGATGCTGTTCTTCTGGTGAATTCTTTCAGAATTGTAGCCAAAAAGTACCACCATGGTCTCATCAGACCAGAGGACATTTTTCCACATGATTTTATGAGTTAATTTCTTTTACTGATGAAAGACAGAATGCTTCAACAACGTTTATGTCTGAGGGTGTCCATACTTATGCAGCCAGCTTATTTAACTTTTTTTTTTAAACAAATTTTGCAACCCAATCTGAAAATCAACATACAAGTCTTACCTTTCCTGTTTTAAAGCATATTCTAGCATTTTAATTCTTCTAACCAGGTCATTCTTCAGGTTCTCCTGGCCCTTCCTCTCCCCCTGCAGGAACGCTATCCTGGCCTACAGACACAGAAACACAAACCATGACAGATGAGTTCAAAACATATGATCATGATTCACAACATGTTTATATGATAGTGCATTAACACTTCGCTGGGAACTGAAGAAGAACAGCTGCTGGACATCAAACCTCCTCTTTAAAGGAACTTCAGGGACATGTTACAGGAGTTTAACACAAGAACCAACAACTTGCTGCTGGACATGTCAAGGTCCCACCATCGGTACTGTTGGACTGTCCACATATTTTCTCAGCTGACTGACAGCTTCTTTTTCGAAGAAAGTGTTCAATTTTGATTTGGGAGTAAATTTACTCAGATCTATAGCTAGTTTTTGTGTAAGAAAAAACAACCACAGTACATCCGTGCTGTGCCTTTGGATGTTCCAACCAACCTCCCCTGAACAACGGCTAAATGTGTTGCTGCCGTCAAACCAGATAACTGGAAACTGCTCTCATCTGTGTAGCAGCACTTTGTTGGTGGTAAGTTTATCAAAAATTTTGTTTCATACGCTTTTCAAGTCTACTTACAGTGGGATGCTCTAATTTTTAATACGTTTATTTTTGAAAAACAAAGGCAATGCGTTACTAAAACGTCCCGTCCATCTTCCTGTTTGTCTGCACTGAGAAAAAAAAGGCAAAAGCATGATCTGGAAAAGTTTGATAGATGACAGCAAACAAAAAAGAGAAGAGAACTAATTACATTCATTTTTTAAAAATGGTCTTGTTCATTTGTTTAACTCTTGAACAGATTTTCTGGTTCATTCAACCAGAAAGACAGAAACGTTCATGTGTAACCAGGAGGACGGCCAGATAAGAAGTTTATACGGAAGTCATGTTTCGTGTGAAGCAGCAAATGAACAAAATATTCTCCAGTTCCTCCCAGTGGAAATGCGACCGTGACAAAACTGGTTGGATGTTCCACTAATCCAGCCTCCATCGTGGATCACCACGGTGACGGCAGTTTTCAGTGTGTATGAAAAGCTGGACATGGTTTTTCCTTTGTGGTCTCAATAAACCAAACAGACTTTAAACAGCAATGTTTTCTCCCAGTAATTGTTAGTACTGTCAACTCCTAAATATCTCACGGGACATCCGTAACTTTTACATCGCGTTAACGTTATCTCCATCTGCTGGTTTCTACTCAGATTTTACATGAAGAGGAAAAACTTTGTTTAGGGAACATTCCCCAGGTGAAGGTCTGATTCCCATCCTGCCAACAAATCTAATCTCTAATCTGACTTTATGCTTTTAGTTTTGCCCCTGTGAAGTACGAGTGTCCATTGACCAGGTAGTCGTAAATGTCAAGTAAGGTAAATTTGGTAGCAATATCTCCGTCAGTTGGATGTTTGAGTTTTTTTGTTATTTTTTTTTAAATTAGGAATTTATAAAATCATACAGATTTGTATACAGTTTTTTTTTGTTTTGTTTTTTTAATATCGCTGTCTGACCTGATCCCATAAGTGCTGGTTTGGAAAATGTGAAGTCCACTAGTTCGTCCCTGATGAGAGACAGTCACTATAGCGGGAGCGGGTCCCAACTAGCTTTTTCCTACCCAACGTGGCGGCATTAGCAAACAGTGTGACGTCAGAACAGTCCATAACGAACTGAGCGCATCCTCATCAGCTTATAGGCTGTCTTTAAAACCTGACGCTCCTTAAACTTTTAATAGATAAAATAGGCATGGTGGAAAACAGATTTAAATTAGTGAGGATAATAAATAACCACCACATATGTGCAAATTCTACCATATTGCACGTTTTACAATTGATTCCAGTTTCAGCTACCATCGTCTGCAATGTTGTTCATCGTACTGGACATCAGAGGCAAAAAGGGCTGGGCCGATTCACTTTTTAATCAATGTGCCAATTCAGTTATGATTCACAAATGCTCAAAACTGATTGTCATATTACATAAATGACGGGAACACGGCTGAAAAGTGACAAAGGAACATAAAAGTCATGCATGCCGCCTGGACATAGTAAGGACATATAATATCTGGTCCGTCTCCCTAATACGAGCACAGAGATACCAAAAAACCAGCAGCTAGCCTTTCAGCCACTGTTACTGAGCATGAAATTTACTCATTGGGTTTGAGGGCGAGCGTTCTGGAAACATTTTGGTTTTTATGGACAAGACTCACTCTGTATGTAAACTGTTTAAACCCAAAATAAAATATAGTAGTAATACTACAACATGCGGCAGCACCTTATGCGTTCCCAGCCCAAGTTAGAGGAGGAGAAGAAGAAGCCGCCGAAATTAAAGGTGGGACATGCGTTGTCAGAATAGCATACACCTCGGTTTAAACTACTTATTCAAAACAGCATAGCAACGTAATCCTTTTTGATAGGCTACAAAAGATATTTAATATTTTATTTAGCAATAGTTATTTTTAAAGTTAATCGTTACATGTTCATTTTCACAGTATGGAAGAAGGTGCTGCTAATAGGTCATGGCTAATATAAGTGTTTAAACATTACAGCCTCACATACCAAAAGGTCAGTGGTGCTAAACTGATGGGTCATTTGTAGATTCATGTGCTACGCATGCGCATTAACCAACGATAGCTATTCTGACGTCAAACCGACCTGTTGTTGCCCCTGATTATTGCTAACATCTTTCCTGTAGATTCCATGAAAAATATCTTGGATTTATTTATGATTGAGATCATTTTTTATTTGTTACTTGAATTAATGGATACTGAATGGATTAAAAAGTATGAACAAGCCATGGAGTGAGAATAAAACCCTGAATGGGAAAAAAAGATGCAATGAAATCCTGAAATCGTTTCATTATCTAATAGAAGCAACCTGAATCGTAATCAAATGAAACTGTGAGGTACCTAAGATGGAACACCAGATGGACAACCCTCAGATGTGTGAAATGAAACCAGTTCTTACAAAGATCTGCAGCTGAACCAGATCTGAACCGGATCTACCACCACACTCACATCTGAGTATGAGTGACACCCAGCAGCTCTGGTGCGACACCTTGTGGTTTTCTAAAGTCGTAAAACTAAACTCCTCCAGCTCAGAGCCTGATCTGTATGAATCAAACACTCCTGATGAGGTTAGACCACTGCACACTGAGGATGACGAGGGGGTGAAGAGATGCATGTTAGTGTGTGCGCTGAGGTCAGTGGCCCAAATTTACCAGCCTGACGGACCAGACCAAGCTGTATAAGGGGTGAGTCATCAGGGCCATTCCTTTGAGCAACTGCATCACTGATGCATTTATCCCCCTGTCTTACTCAGTCCTGAACCTGATTCTACACCAAGTCCAGACTCCAACAAACCTTTAATTAAAAGATCTTCACAGAGAATTTATTTTTGGTGTTTTCTAGGCTGCTACTGAGTTAAATATGAAGAAAAATGTGGTGACATCGTATTCATCTGTTTTGTGACTGACAGGGAGTTGGACCATCTGTGTGTTGCAGTTATTTTGAACCGGTCTAATTTTAGTGTTCAGCAAGGATGAGGCTGTCAGCAGAGGGCCCAGTAGGCCACGCTGCCTAATTACAGCCTCCTGTCCCAAGGCGCTGCCCCCTTTACCAAAACATGGAGTCAGAGAATCTGGTCCTGTTGGATCTCATCTGATACCGCCAATCAGAACATTCTGGTTCAGAGGCTGGAGCGTCTTGGGATTAAAGGAACCACTTAAGGTTGGTTATTTATCTAATTCCAGTTTGTTCATGTTCATCATGAGTCTTTCTCACAAGCCATGAAGTTCCTCAGGGTTCTGTACTTGG
>CM047994.1:26656681-26676429 GCA_026261665.1 Melanotaenia duboulayi | reverse complement strand
GGCGAGGAAAGGCGAGTTTATGTGTGCAGCACAATTCAATGACAGGGTGATTCAAAGATCTTTACAGAAAACAAGAAGCATGATTTAACATTACAAACAAGAGGAAAGAAAAAGAACATTAGATAAAAAAGTAGTATTAAAACACGATTAAGTTTAAAAATTAAAGCTTAAAAAGGCAACAGGAGCTAGTCGCTCCAGGATTTTAGTGTTTTGTTGTTTTTGTTGGCTGATGCAACTTGAAATGTCTGATTTTGTGACAGCTTCTGTGAGAAGATGAAAAGTCCACCTCCAAGTAAGTGTAGAGATTTGTAATCTGTCTTTTATTTTGTTGGCCATATTACCTTATACCATACTCTCTTTGATTCATCATGAATCTTGAGATCTTGTGAAAGCGAAGTAGCCTCGGAGGCAGTAGTGTATTGTGTGTATAACATAAAAACTTGCCAGCACTGTTATCTAAAACATGAACAGTCTTTAGACTGGCTTAGGTTTAGAAAAAAGTACGACATTCTCACGGGTATGTTATAAGAACAGTTCTCAGAATTACAATGAATTCAATTACACTTCCTGTAATTCAAATCCATTCAATGAATTTATTTAAATTCTTGAATCCTGAATTTCGTACAAGCTTGGAAACAACATGAAAGCAGGGATCCATCCCGCCTTGGATCAACGCTGCTGGTGTTATCTTCTGATGCTACTTCCAGCAGGATAATGCACCATGTCACAAAGCTCAGATCATCTCCACCTGCTTTCTAGAACATGACGATGAGTTCACTGGACTCCAACGGCCTCCACAGCCACCAGATCTCAGTCCAGTAGAGCAGCTTTGGGATGTGGTGGAACGGGAGATTCTCATCATGGATGCAGCCGACAAACCTGCAGCAACTGTGTGATGCTTCATGTCAATATGGAGAAAACCTCTGAGGAAGGTTTCCTCCACCTGCTTCATCTATCACACCAAGAATTAAGAGCCTTGAAGCTAAAAAATTGTCCAAACAGGTGCTAGTAAAGTGGGCCTGATAACGTAGCCGCCAAGTGTATAATACCAAATGTGGCCATCCCCTTTGTCTGAAAAAGACTTTGTGGTTAGTGTAGCGTATGTGGTTTACACTAAACACTCACCGTTCCAGTGCGTTGTAGGCTCCAGTGGCCGAGCCAGGGTTGATGTAGAACTTGTTTTCATTCTCAAAGGCCTCAAACTTGTGTGTGTGCCCGGAGATGAGGATGTCAACATCCAGTTGTCTCTGGAGTAACGCCAGGCTGGCCATGTCACCCCAGGGGATCACCTGGTGGCCGTGGATGAGGCCGATCTTGAACTGGCCTACTGTGACCACCTTCTGCTCCGGATAGTTCAAGTTCTGAGAGGGAGGAGTAAAACTAAATTTGTTATTATTTAGTTTGCACTGTGTGGCTCTGATACTTAAATGTTTAATTGGAGCTACATCGGCCATCTACAAACACACACTCACCTCATCAAAGTCTCCTCGGACTATGTGGACGTCCCCAGCAAGAGTTTTCAGGTAGTCATAGCTCTCCTTGGTGCAAAGGTTGCCTGTGCAGAGAATGTGCTGGATTTTCCCCGGGACCAACAGCTTCTTAAACTTGGCTGGCAGTGTGTTGCACCGGTGGGGGATGTGCAGATCACCTAACACCAGGACCAACTAACAGCATTGCACAGATACACACAAAAAAGTTTAGTTCCTTCCATCTGCTGTAAGGACCAAACACTGAAAACTCAAGAGGGTTGAGGACGGACTCCTGCAGAACGCCGCCGCTCAAACCTGCAGCAGAAAATGATGCACACAGACTCCACCACAACCCCCTGTACACCTGAGTTAGTTCACGCTGAATCACACCGTCATTTAAAAATAATCTCCAGTGTTACGTTACTGCAATGAAACACCAAAAGAGTCCAGATTAATTTAGTACAGTGGATAAACAGACTTCACTCATGGCACTCAAACTAACCAGTCATAAGTATTTGTAAGTAAAATAAACAAACAAACAAACAAAAAAAACAGAGAAAGAAACATCTGACTGCATCAAGTGTCTGAATTCAAACAGGCTTGTGAATATTAATTTTTATATAAATTAAAAAAATTGAAGGTGAAAGTCATTAACTGAATTTGCGCAGCTGGATTTTAGACACTTCATGACAGATGAGAAAGTTTATGATGTTTTTCACACACCAGAGGATGTCAAGAAGAAACTGTAGTAAAAATAAACTCACAAACTACACTGCAACTTCACCAGCCAGCAAACAGCGGCTGTGGGCACTTTTAACATTTTAACCACGTTTTTATCTTTTTTTTTAGGCCCAAAAAAACTGTTTTACTGGTGAATTTTAAGACAAACCAACAACTCTGATGGGCAAACTGATGAACTACTACAGTACTGAGCAAAATTCTTGAGCCATCCCCTATTTCGAAAACAAGAAATAGCTTTAGCAATTTATGTAACTATGCAAACATACATGGAAATACAGCACATATAAGAGCAGTTTGTACAATTTTAATAAGCTCAAAAAGTCAATATCTGGTATGAGCAGCTTTATTCTTCAACACAGCCCAATTTTAACAAGTCTTTCGGAATGGCTGTCCAAACTTCTTAAAGGACTTTTCAAAGCTCTTCTTTGGACATTTCTACCTTTTTACTATGTTCTCTTTCTAGACGACCCCACGCTGCTTCAGCAATGTTAAGGTCCATGTCCCGAGAAGGATTCATCCCTCCATCAGACCTGTTACCACTGATCTTCCGTCCAGTTTTTGTGTTATGTGGTATACCTTCTCCCTTCCATGGTAACAATTTTTGATGAGGCTGATCACTGAACAAACGTTGAAAGGTCAATAAAAGGTATATGAGCAAAATATAAATAAATAAAGGGTAGCTAAAACCTTTTGCACAGTGCTGCATGTTTTTTAAATCCCCTCTAGACATTTAAAAATAACAATCTGAATTTGAAACATGTTAGGGACAGAGACCTGCCTGATGTGATGCTTAAATAGGAGCTTTAGGTTTCTCTGTTGAATTTCAAAATAACTTTGACTCTATAAATAAAAGTTAGATTTTTATATCTGGGAAAAGAGCTGAGAGCCAGCATCATATAGCATCAGATAACTGCACTGCAGTGTTGAAACAGCAGAAGCTAGTTGTGCTGAGAGATGCAGAAACAGCAAATACCATTCTCGTGTTAGAGCGCCAGGCAGAACAGAGACCAGGAAAAAAGGAATCCAGCACAGAGCGAGAACACTTACCCGGTGACCAGCCTGGTTGGTTGAAGACGTAAAGGAGATGAAAGTGGGAAGTGGGTGAGATAGGGAAGAAGGTAGGATGTGCATGTGAGGAACGACACATGGTGTGATCAAAGATTGGGATAAAAAAAAAAAAGACAAAGGAAAACTGAAATTAGAAATTAAAATGATAAATGGATTAACAACAAACAAGAAAAATTAAATGACAATGTGGTCAAATCAACTGTTAATGGTTAGTGATAATGATAAGTGTAAGCAAATGCATAAATCATGTGCTTAAACAAATAAGTACTTACTGTGATTTAATGCTCTGTGATAATTTGAACAGCCCCATAAACTTGTTAAAGAAACTTAACTAATCTTTAAAATAACAATCTTAAAATTACAAAGACAGTGAGTTGGGATGTGCGAAAGATGAAAAATAAATACATAAATAAATACTGAGAAACTGGAGAGATGATAATTGGGTGTCAAACCCTCATTTTTGCAGCACAGTTAAGTGCCTTGCAAAATGAAATTACTTTTAGCTTGTTAGCCCTTCAAGCTAACCGGATGGCAACATGGGAAAATTGAACAAACCACAATAAACAAACAATCAAAAAAAGAAATAGTTGCAGAACAAACGTGAAAAAGCTAAGAGACAATCGAACTCGGTTTTAAAAAGTAATCTGAAGTGACAGCGGCCTGCAACAGTGAATTTTTAGAGACTAAACTCATCAGCTGTCATGTGATCGTTGAGCCATTTCGGAATCGAACCTCCTTATTAAGACTGAAACCGTAGACGCCTTGGAGACACGACGTCGACTTCCTTGCGTCGACTGTTGGTCTAATGTAACTTCAAGGGCACAACAGCGCGCTATTAATTAAGCAAATGGTCGCCCCTTCGCCATTTCATACATACCATCTTTTTTGTTGCTGTTTTCTACTAGCCAAGTTCAGGAAGCGCCTTCATACGTCTAGCGTCATGACGTATACCAATCGCAGATGGAATGCGTCAAGTTACACAAGCTACTTCCTAAAGTTCTTTCATAATAAAACCGATTAGCCTTTTCATTCTTACTGCAATGGGGTAGTATTTAATAAACAGTTGCATCCTGGTTTTAAAGCAATGATAAATCATTGAGACTCTTTTATAGATATTAAACAGCCAAATAACCCCCTAAATTCAGATGCTGAAAGAAGTAAATATCAAATACACGTGTCATAAACCCCAGCAGACTTTTACTTTAAGTAAATTGGTGTCACAGGAAGTTGCTCAATGTTGCATCTGTTAAATCAACAGTCGTTGGTAAAAACGAAGCGAGTAGCTGCCTTCGCAGAACATTCGAGAGGTAGGTGTTCACTGACTTCGATACGTTTTCTTCGATTTACCCCAGTTTAGATACTATGTCGACAGGTTTAAATACACAGAAAAATATAGCTAGCTAACCATTATAAGAGATAACCTCCTATTTATTTCAATCTTTAAGAGACCTCGTCGACTGCACTGCTAACTGTGTTAGCATAAGCTGCGCAATGTCAGTGGCCTCGCATTGGTATTTGGGTTATGGCCGTCTTTCAGTACGCTTTTATTTGAATTCTTTATCTTAAAGTACACGAATGGGTTAGCTATAGACGCGCCGCTTTGTAAGTAGACATTCTTTTACGGCCACCCCATTTCGGTAATCTGTGAGGGGAAAAAAGCCTTGAAACACGTGTTAACGTGTTTCGCCAGTTAGCTGGTGACGCTACGATTTTGATAGAGTCGTGTTAATACTGTTTGATATGAGAAAATGTTTGATTATTTTAAATTGGACCCATCTCAATTGGAGTGTTGTACGTGGCAACTAAGCAACAGCTAATGAGCGCCAATGACTATCACACCTGCTGATGCTCACGCTTGTATTTAACGACCAGTTCTTGTCCTGAAGGTTTTCAAAACCCCGAGGATTGTTCCAGACCACCTTTCACCGTCTCGGAGCCTGGGATCTGCACTGTTCGGACGCTTCAGAGTATTTAACCGTGGACTTTTTGAGAGCCATACCATTTAGAGACCCTGCTGCAATCGATACAGCACCAGCTATCGACCACCGTTCACTGCGGCAATAGGACGATCAGCGTTGTGTTTATGTCTTTGTTTTGCGAAAACGGTAAGTAAATTCAGTTCAGTGAATTTTAATTATTTGTTTTACATTGCTCGGTTCTAGTTTTTCATATGAATAAGATATGACGTTATTTAGCTCTGTTTAGTAATATGCCATGTTTTCTGTGGCACTATCAAAATGGCGTCTTCCAGTCCCGTCACTCGTTTGCAGTGACTGTATGACGCACTCTGCACCAGTCAGCTAAGCTAGTTAGCTAACCCAACTTGTAGTAGTCTCGACCTTGCTTCTATGAAATTATTCAACTAAGGATACTATACTGAGACTAATAATGTGTGTACGTGTGTGTGTATAGATAAATTAGATTTATGACTCATTTTTGTCGAGTGACGCTGACATGTTTGAGGCAAAAACCTGCAGACTGGGAAGTTAGTAGAGGAAGAGCTATTTGGCAGCTTCCAGGCCTCGTGTTTGTGACCTATTAAAAAGAGCAGGCCTTATATGACCAAAGCCACAGGTCCTCACATAAGACAATAGGCTTTTATAAATCCATTTTGTGTGCAGGTGGCCACAAAAGGAGGTTAAAGCATCTCATTCTGAGGCCGGGTTTTATTTTTCTTCATTGGACATGGTTGGCATGCTTGCTAACTGCTGGTTCATGGACATGTTCTTGTTTATTTATTTTGGTAGATTTTATTGTTTTTGCATTAGCTTGCGTTGTTTTGTGCTTATAAGGAGGTATAGTGGTTTCTAGTAAACTTGACAAATAACTCATTTAAAGGCTTTTCTGGAAAGTGTACCTCCCTTTTATGAAGGTCTTCTGTCACAGAACAAACAACCTACGTACATCTGGCCTTTGTCTTCAGTACCAAAGGATATGAAGGTCCTTATTTTTGCCCCCTTTTCCGGTGCTATCATGACAACAAAGGAATGTCGCCACTTTTAGGTCATTTCTGTGATACTGTGTTGGCCTTAAATATAATCTGCCCTCTTTGCCACAGAAATCAAGTAGTTGTTTTAAAGAAATAAATCTAATGTTAATAGTCTAATTTCTACTGTTTACTAGATTTACTTCCTAGCACATTTTGATTTATTTGCCCTAAATTAGGCTGTCTTGTTGACATGACTTCTAGGCTGGATCTATGCCACAACCCTTTTTGTTCCCTTTAAATAATGGCAGTCACTCAAGAATAGCCACACACTGCAGGAATCTTTTCCATTATATTTCAGTGGATAGAGGATTACTAAAAAGCACAGGCAAAATAAACTGTAGTCATGTCTTCATTTAATTATCACTCCATTGTTCAGTGGCTTTACATACACTTTGCATTTTTGTTCAACCACTACTTCTAATCTCTGTTCAGTCATGTTAGTAAGAGCACATGTGCTGGCAGCTTTGTTTTATAAATGATTAATGTTTGTCCCTATCCTCTTTCAGAGCTGTTGCGCAGCCGTTGGAACCTGTGTGGTGGAAATCTAGCCTTCAAGCAAGGAGCTTGCAGCCATAGCGGCACAGCGTTTTTCATGTCAGAGACCGAGCACGCTTGCAGTCGTTTATGTCATCCCCTCTTTTCCAGACAGAAGATCCCAAAAAATCCCCAACCAAGATCTTTTTATCTTGCTGATAGTACTAACATCCAGCCAAAATGTCTGTCAACGTCAACCGCAGCGTGTCAGACCAGTTCTATCGCTACAAGATGCCCCGTCTGATTGCCAAGGTAACTGCACGCTGTCGTGTTTTCTGCTTTTTAGTTTGTAAGGGGTATTAAAAATCCTTTTTTTTTTTTTTTTCTTATTTCTTTTTTCAGGTTGAAGGCAAAGGAAATGGAATCAAGACGGTCATTGTCAACATGGTTGATGTTGCAAAGGCTCTGAACAGGCCTCCAACATGTGAGTACAACACATGTCGTATTCCCACCATTTACTGTTTTTAATTGGTCTCTGGTTGAGGATGAGGCAAGTTGATGGCTGAGTGTTGAGAAGCTGGACACATCCAGCAATCAAAATTCATAACTGGTCAGTTGATACAGTGACGTGTATAATGAAGTGAAACACTCTCTAAATGGTGGGATGATCAGAGGATGGTGTTTATAAATGTATGCAAATTGATTTTATGGGCTGTCATTTTGAGAAGGTAAAAAGATTTTAGCTTGATCTCAACTGTAAACATTTTATTAAAGAGTATAGCTACAGTGTCTTGGAAGTGTCTTTGTCATCGTGAACGTCTGTTGGTTCTGCTCTCTCCTGCAGATCCAACCAAGTTTTTTGGTTGTGAACTCGGCGCTCAGACCCAGTTTGATACCAAAAACGATCGTTACATCGTCAATGGATCCCACGAGGCGAACAAGTTGCAGGATATGCTTGATGGGTTCATCAGAAAATTTGTGCTGTGTACCGAGTGTGACAACCCTGAAACTGACCTGGTAGATGTCTTACTGCTTTTATCCTACTGTCCTCATAGAACTTATACAGCCCCCCCTAACAAAAGACATGATATCATTGATTTGCTTCATTCTTCTTTTTACAGCATGTCAATCCCAAGAAACAAACCATTGGCACTTCCTGTAAGGCCTGTGGAAACCGCGGCATGCTAGACACCAGACACAAACTCTGCACGTTCATCCTCAAAAACCCACCAGGTTTGTCATATCCTCTGGCCATAAGAGAAGCTTGCTCTCATCCAGTCGTGTGATATAATGGCTGCTTTGCATTTTTCAAAAACAGAGAGCAATGATAGTGGGTCTGCATCTGCAAAGAAAGAGAAGGAGAAAAAGAACCGCAAGAAGGACAAGGAGAACGGCTCTGGCAGCAGCGAGGCTGGAAACCGTGACGACATTGATGCTCCTGAGGCTGTGGTGTGTTTGGTGTCCTTGACTTGTCATAAAACCCGTAACTTTATTTAGCCTGATCTCTGAATTTCTCTTGCCCTTCTGACATTAAGGATGGAGATGACGACGATGGGGACTGGGCAGAGGACACTACAGAGGAGGCACAGAGGCGACGAATGGAAGAGATTAGTGACCACGCCAAGAACCTCACACTCAGCGAGGATCTAGAGAAGCCACTGGAGGAGAGGGTCAACCTTTTCTACAGCTATGTGAAAGTAAGGCTATTATTGGTTAGACTTAATTTATTCTAACTATTTCATGCATGTAAACAGTTTCATATCAGAGCTCTTAAAGGGAAAAGCTGCAAATCCTTTAGTTAAATAACACATTTCGCCTCAGATGAAATTAGTTGGTTGTGAATATAAACATTTTAAGTAGTGTCAATTTTGAAAAATTGTATTTGAGCATTAAACACAACATTCATAATGTATTCCCCCACCCCCACACACCTCATTTAGCAAAAGAAGGAGAGTGGAGTCATTGATGGGGCTGATAAGGAGATCTTGGCTGAAGCAGAGCGTCTGGATGTGAAGGCCATGGGCCCCCTCATCCTCAGTGAGCTGCTCTTCAATGAGAACATCCGTGAGCAGATCAAGAAGTACAAGCGCCACTTCCTGCGGGTATGTCTGTCTAATCTCCCTCAAAGAAAATGCTAACAGCTGAATGATGACGTAGAAGTTGAGCTTACAAGCTTGAGATGGGGAAACTAAAATCACTTAAAGCTGCTGCCTAGAAAAATCAAACTAACAAGCTTCATCATTTTGCTACGATATAGTTTAAGTTCTACCTCATTTCACACCATTAAAAGGTTGAAAGTGGAGGTCTTATAAAACAAACTCCTGGTCTGTGCACCCATAATTGTTGCTTGATACGCCTGTGATTGGGGCAAAAAGTTGATTTAAGTTGCTGCTGATGAACCTTGTAGATAAGCAGGAGTCGTCGGAGATGAAATAGACCTCTTATCAGGAAGGGCTGGCATATTGGACCGTACCACTTTAACAAGCGATGCTCTGTTGACTTGGTGTGTGTGTACACACGGTTGTGTTGCTGAGCCTCTTTGGTTTGGCCTGTGTAAACTGCCAAAGGGGAACAGCGAAGTTAAATCACAAGGACGTAAGTTTTGCAGCAGTATGGGGCAACCGCTGTCAGATTTTCTAAAAGCCAAGAAAAAGAAGTTTGTTTCCTTTAGCAGAGGATACGTTGTATAAGAGATCTTGATCATTGGGTTTGTGCAGATACTGCAGCAGGGTGCAAAAATTTAGGTTGATACATTTTTTACTGTGGATTCTTTTTATTTTTTAATAAATACACGGAGGCAGAAGATGTTATCAGAAATACACATATTCTGTTCTACTCACAGTAGAGACGAACCACGACTTGTCCCTCCAAGCTAGCGGTGGGTGGATATATCCAAATATCTAGAATATTGATACCAATGTTTATATGGATGAAAACAGTGTGAAAGCATCGTTACTTTAATGTAAGGCTTGAATAATATCTGAATCTTCATCTATGAGGATGAGGTGGATTTTGTGGTTTTGGTTCACTGCTGTGACCAAAATCAGCTTCTCTGCTGAGATGATGCCAGATTTGGACTTTTAAAAGGACACCTGTAATAAGTTTGTTTCTGGACACCCTTTAACAGGAATTCTAAATGTATGACTTAAACGATCACATTAATAAGGAGGATATGTTGTTTTTGGCGCAGTCAGCTCACCACTGTGACAGGGCACCTAAATGCCCGTTTATATTGTTAAATTGTTACATGGGGAAAAAGGCAATTCTGTACTTGGACCAAAAACCTCCAGAAACATGAGAGAACCTGCTGCTGCTAAGCACAAACTAGAGCTGAAAGACCTGAAAATGTACAGATAATTATGTGAAGTTTCTGTTCTTACTGACACTTTTGCTAAGATGAAAAAACTTAATAGTATGATGCAAGGTTACAAAGCACAGCCATTCAGCTGTTTGATGGTCCTAGAGTTCATCTTTCTCTCCATTGGCCTGAAAAATGTGGGAGACCCCTGCATTAGATAATCTTTTACGAAAGGATGAGTGATAACGATGTCCACTGCATCATTGAAAGCTAGTTGGCTTTCATACAGACCTTACGATGATTTGGACTCATGTACATGTACAACATATTTCACTTGGATGGGTTTATTTTTAGCTTCTCCAGTTTTAAATCCCCAATTTGTATTTTTAAATCACCAGCTTGAACCAACATGGTAAGAATTCACAGAAGAAAGTAAATAGTTGTCATCTAACATTGGAACACTTGTAGTTGAAGTAAAATTCGTATCTCAGCCCATGACACCTTAAACAGCAGCCACCACCGCTCCAGGCTGAGTGGTTGAGTGTGACATGGTGATGCTCTAACGTGGCGATAAGAGGCAGTGGGGAAACGCCATGGTAACGCCATATGTTGCTGGGAAACTGTGCATTTCCCTTCACAAACCAAACAACTCCAGCGTCTTGTGATAATCAGAAGTCAGGGAAGCTGTGGACATGAATCATGGAGACTGAAAATGTAGCTGCTGTGTCATGAACAGGTCAAAGCAAACTTCACTTTCTGGCCTTTTCTGGCTTCTGACGTTGGTGGGTGGGTGGGGGGCAGGACTAACAAACCTCATGCAGCACCAGTCTTGCTGCACACCGCAAATGTGCCGTCACACAGCCACACAGCAGCATGAGAACAGTCTTCTTTTTTTTTTTTTTTTTCCTAAACCTCAAAGCCACCTCTCTTCTCACTATGAAGTAGTTCTGCATACTTGTTAGTTTTTTGTTGTTTTTTTCTCATGACTCCTATGTGGTCAAACGTTTCCTCAGTTCTGCCACAACAACAAAAAAGCCCAGAAGTATCTGCTGGGAGGCTTCGAGTGTGTCGTGAAGCTGCATCAGGTCCAGCTGCTGCCGCGCGTTGCCATCATCCTCAAAGATCTGTACGATGCCGACCTGCTGGAAGAGGACGTCATATTCGCCTGGGCAGAGAAGGTCGGCGCCCCCGTTTACTTTTATCTTAATCTCCTGCTTCGCTGTTGCTTTTCCTGTTTTGTTCTTAATTTAATCCAAACTTTTTTTCCTTCGATCTTCCTTCGGCAGGTTTCTAAGAAATATGTCTCCAAGGAACTTGCCAAAGAGATCCATGCCAAGGCTGCTCCTTTTGTCAAATGGCTGAAGGAGGCTGAGGAGGAGAGTGAGGGGAGTGAAGAAGAAGATGAGGAAGATGAGAATGTGGAGGTACAGTACATCTGAAGTATCTGTAAGCTTGATAGTCTGTGGTAAACTTAAACCTGTGGCTGTTCTTCAGAGCATGTGTGACGTTCTCTGTCTTCAGGTGGTGTACTCGTCCTCTGCCCACAAGCTGAAAGTGGAGACCGTGAAACCAGAAACACCTGAGAAAGAAGAGGATGACATTGACATTGACGCGATCTGAGAGATTCAGATGATGATGCTTGTGTTGTGGCTTTGATTCACAATGTATGACCTAAATGCCTGGCCTTTTCATCCTGGACCACCTTCCCTCCCCTCCCACCCCTCTGCTAGCCCTCTGCTTTATGGCATGATTTAATATAGCGCTTTACTTGCTGCTCAGTATCTGTAATTTTGAGATGTATTTGGTCGAATTAAATGAAGTCGCTTTGGGGATTTTAAACGTGGGTGTTTTGGGATCGGTTTGACTGCACCTTTTCTTTATTTTCCTGTTTTTTTGGGGGGGCAGTTCCTTGTATTTTTCCAGTAAATAAAGAATGTTTTGCTATCCACCACATTTGAATGTGTGTTTACTGATATTTTCTGTGTAGAAATGATGAGTTAGACAGATTAATGTACTAGAAAACGTATTTGGTTTGTTTTAAACAGAAAACTTAATTTTAATATATTTTAATATGATGAATCATACCTGTTAATTTTATGATCTATTTCTTTTGGGCACAAAAAGGTGATTGTAGTTGCAACCCTGAGAAGGAATTTAAGACTAGAAAATAGTTGGCCATGGCGTTATAGCCCAAGTCATATTTTGGTTAAATTGTCATATTAACTGTACTAATATTGCTGATCCGTTTCCATTTCTTTTAAGGTGACCTTCAAAACTGTAACTGTTAGTCTGCTTCGTTGAGATAGATGGAGAATTGGTTTTAAACATGTTCTGACATTTACAATATTTATACTTTGATATTTCTGTCTCAGGTCTGAAAAAGAGTAGGCGGAAATGTACTTAAATGTCTGATTTCCATCACAATAACACTTGATTTGTCCACAAAACCAAAGAGCACCACAACATTTCTGGTTTTAAACACTCCTCACCGCCCTGGATGACACTGCGGTTCCTCAAGTTTATATTTGTTTAAAATGGGTATTTTATATCTTAAACAGATAAATGTTTTTACTTTGCTTAAAAAAAATTAAAATCTGTTTTTACTGTTCTCCAATGATGTTGAAACAAGTCGTCCTGAAATGCTGCCTTTTTAAATTCAATTTCCCCTTCAAATTCTACTACCTGATCTCTATATCCTGCATTATTTATCAGTCTGATGGCTCTTTCAGGATTTTATTTATTGCTTGTTACTTTTGCATGTTTCCTCACACCTCTACCCAGTTATCCAAGTATGGTTAAAGTTAATGTACAATATACGAACTTGTAACTGGAAAGAAAAAGAAAATAATTTTTTTCCTTTAAGCAATCACAGTTCAGTTTCCTCCTGACTCTGAACGATGACAGTCCTCCCTGTACTTTGTGGTCCAATGGGACTGGGGTCAGTCAGTTTCCTCACTTCCTCCACCCGTTCAACTGGACACACTCGTGCTGCATTCATGTGCTGTCAGAAACGTTACGCATCCATTTAATTAGGTTACATCCAGCCTCACTACGTTTGGAACTGAGGTGGATGTTAGTGGTTTTTAAGGGGAGGAAAGGAAAATGTGAAATCCAGTTAGAGAAACATTGAGACTTCATCAAGCTTAAAAAAAAAAAAAAGTTAAACTGGAAACCTATTCAACACAAAACAAATGACACATTCTTATGCATGGCTTCATCAGTTTAACATGTTCACTATGTGGATTATACATTTATGTCAAAAGTATACACAATCTATTTAATATGATCAAGCCAATATTAATATTATTTATTTAATATAATTTATTAAGCCAATTTGCCAAAAGAAAGAAAGAAATGTGCCACTTGTTGTGAAAATTGGCTAATTTCTAAGCATGCGAGGGGTCCGTGAAGGCATCATAATCCAGCCCAGCCGCTGAGTAGCCATTTTGGTCCCACCTAAAGCAGACAGACCCGCTTTACTTTAGGTTACCGGAGATGGAAGGAACCGAGCCGACGGAGAGTGTTTTAGCCACCTGGATCATTTGAATCCCTCTTTAAAATAACCAGCAGTGACAATCGATGCCACGTTTTTCTTCTAAACGGAATTCTTAGGTGGAGGGAAAAAAAGAAAAGAAAGCCTGTGGCGAATTTTTGGAAGTAACGACCGACAGCGCGTTCACGTCAGTTTAGTTGGCTTGACTGAGTCAAACCCAAACGGACACTAGTTTTGTTTGCCTATCGAGTCAAACACAGGCCATGAACGGTATTCATACGCCATGTAAATACGGAAAACTAGCGCATTCTACTCTTTAGTGAGTTTTTTCCGCTCCTTAACAGCTCAGGTGCTCGGCTCTAACACGTCCGGTCTGGTCTGAAAATTGTCACGATCCATGCCGAGACTGTTCCTCTGGAGAGAGCTGAAAAGCAAAGCAATAATTTCTTTTCTCGGTGGTCGGGCTGAAGATTGTGGATTTTGGACACCACACGACGCCTGTTTAAGGAAGGCTGTATAAAAGATGTCAACAAAAACCCCTTTACCGACGGTCAATGAGAAGGTGACGGAAAGTGTAAGTATAAAGGGTTGTTTATCTGGTCATGATTGTCGGATTTATTTATGTTAGATATCACTGGATTGCAATTAAAACAAAGAAAATGTGTGTATTGCGCTTTGTTGCTTACAGGATTGGATGATGGCTAATTGTTTTACACAGGGGTTTGCACTTTATTATAAATCGTAAACAAGCATAATCTCTACGTCAAACACGCCCTGCATTGTTAATCGATGATGTTATGGCATGTATTGACACTGAACTTTAAATATTTATTGTCAGTAGATAATTGGCTTTGTTCTGAGAAGCTGTAATTAGGATGCTCTCAGGATATTTAGGCCTAGCCAGGATCAAAACTACAGTACTTTGCCTGCTGGTTCTGGCAGGCAACAGTAGTTTCTGTCCTGACCGCCGATTGGTTCTTGCAGCTGTCAATCAAACATGCTGTCCACTCAGTTTCCAAATATAAGCTCTATTAAGACCGCCCCCTCGTGACAAACGGACTCTCATGTTTTAAAGAGGTGGTCAAGCTCATTGAGGTGGAAGCGTTTGGGCTTCCGGTATTGATTTTAAAATGTTTTCATATTTCTACAATCTGCTAAAATCCTAATTTAGTCATAATTTACATGGATAAAGTGTATAGAGTGGCCTCACCAGTACTGTCACAATCTTCTTTGTAATAATAAATGCCAGACATAATTGCAAATATTCCTTAAGAGAGTCAATTTTCTTTTATTAACAATACCACAAGTTTATGTCACTTTTTCATCTATATCAATGCTGGTACTCTGATGACACTGACCCAGCAGCCGTCAATCCATGATCCATCAGGCTATCATGGATAGATGGATGGAACAAAGAACACTAATAATAGTCTGTTTTGACTTTTGAGTTTTATATGTGTTATTTAGGCACAGGCTTAATAAACAGGATGTAAATCTCAACAACCTTAGTTCACGTATTCATGAACTCTGTCTCTGTAACAGGTAACCTACCCATTACACTGTGAATATGACAAGTCTGGAAATGATAGAATAATTTAAACATCATCTGACAGCTACACTCAGCTGTGAAATCACAATGCATTTCCAAACTTCACTGTGGAACAGTTTTCCATAAATGACCTAAATGCTGTCATTGGAAAAAACACTCTGGACAATAAAATGTTGATAAGATGATTAAACAAGACAAACCACAACTTTTTCAATGTCCTGATGAAGACCGGTTCATTCAGCGGAGTCTCTCTAAATATTCTTTAAGTTCAGATCTCAGATAATATGCTAATGCTGCGAAAACCCATTTTAAGTCGTAATCCAGGCCAGAAATGACTACAGCGATGGTGGATTCAGCTGTACAGATAAACATCAGACCGTTTTAGTTCTTAATAACAGAACACAGTAAACACTTGTTCTAGAGGAAAGGGAACCTCAAATGACTTATGTTGTGACCTGGCAATGTATGTAAAACCAGATCAAAATAAATCAACGTGACTCTGAGCAACTCTTTATTTACGTCAGATATGTCTTGTTAGGCATTTCGCTAAAATATGGCCAGGACTTGGGAAGTTTCAGCTACATTTTCTTGCTGAATATATCATTTCATTGTACAGATCTTTAGAAAATCTAAGTTATCCCTTAAATTTACTTGTAGATGGTTAAGGCTTTATTGGATGTATGTCCAATTAGCAGTCCAAAATCCAGCTAAAACTACACGTAACACACACAAATTAAGAAATTGCAAAACATCAAAGGAAAATAAAAATATGATTTTAGTTATTATTCACAAAGGATTTGAGCACTTATTGCAGCAGAAAATTAGACCGACCTCCTGAAAGTTTCTTAATGTTGTTTTGCTGTGCATACTTTCTGAATCCAGCAAATTTTGTACTTTGTGCCATACATCCCTTTTGTCCCCATATCTCTGTGTCTGTGTTACTGCAAACACAAAACCTCTACATGTGATATAATCAGTCTCATGACTCATCACGGTAGCAGCAGAGAATCGGATGGAGATAAGATGAAAACTGCTTGAAGAGCGCGCGGAGGACGATAAGATGTGGTGAAATTAAATTGATTTGTGAAGGAATTTGGACCATTTCTGGCTCCAAGACTGCGAATCAGCAAAGGCAACAATGAAGGATTTTAAACTATGGCTATGATCACATTATTTGGCTAAATTGGCTTTTCAACAGACAAAAATGAGCTTGTTTTAATCTAATAAAAACAAAATGCTAAGAATTAAATGTATATGTTCACGTATTTTGCAGATAATTGGGTAAAAAGAAATGTAGGACTCCGTGTTCCTGCACTGTGGAAGCAAACCAAGTAAAATCCTTTTTATTTTGAAAAGAAAACGCCCCATTTCCGGGTTGGGCTTGTCTGCTTGTGGCAGATTTGTCTGGGATCAGCGCTCCCTTATCTCCCTCTCTGGTAGTCCTGCTGTGAGTAGAGGAAAACTGGTGTGGTGGGAATCTCTATGGGCATCATCTGCAGGGCAGAGCTTCTTCCTGCTGAAACATGACGGGCTCGCAGGGAGCCAGGAGACACCGCAGCTTTGTGAGTAACACTGAAAAGGAAACTGACATTTGTCTGGAAGTTGTCCTCCGGAAAATGGAAACTGTCTTGATCTCTTTTAGTTTTGTTTTAAAAATACGTGCTGTATAATTCTTCTTGTGGATGCAAACAGAGCTACAACCTAATGTTCCCAGAGGCTTCTTTTTTTTTCTTTCCTGCCCGCTGTATTCAATAGTGACCTTATCCTAGTTGATGGTATTTTTACCTCCACTGCGATCACTGTGGGAAACCTAAAATATTCCTGTAGTGACTTAAAGTGTCTGTGCTGCTTAGTAGAGAGTTAAAGTGACCTTATTGGGGTTGATGGGGTGTCAGAGTGTCTGATTTCTTAAAAATATTCAGTTTATTTTAGTCATTTATTTGTTTATTTGGTCTTATCCTGCAGAGGTATTTGGGTCATATTTAGTCAGTATCTTGTTGGATTATGCGCCACTTTGAGCTCTTCCAGTTTAAGTTTCGGAACATTTTATGTTAAATCATTACTTTGCACTGAAGGTTCTACCTCTGTCATTTTATGAGCATCTCTGTCCTTGTCTGCAGGGAGAATGGGGTCAGTTAGGCTGGTGGGGGGTGGGAGAGGAGGAGATGGGTAGAGCCGGGTGGGGTGAGAGCACCGGAGCTGTTAATGAGGCATTAGTTGGTCAGTCGATACCAAGGTCACAGTATCTATCGGGGGAAGTTTTTTCCCCTGTTGTTGGAACACATGGGTGCTTTTTGAGCACAGCACCCCAAAAAAATCAATCTCTCCATCGGCCATCCTGCCGGCTTGACGTCACAACATCGAATCTGTGGTTGCATGATGAAGATGCAGAGCGAGTCATCCCTGAAGTCGCCTGAAGAGTTTGGGCTCACCATGATGAGAGGAACGATAACCAGAATATATCTGAAAAAGGTCGTGGTAGTTTTTCTGTCACCACAAGTAATGTGGGAGCAGATTTCATAGATTGTTTCTAACTTTATGGGACATTTTTGAAGCAGAAGTTGATATTTTTTGGGCTCAGCGGGAGCAGTATTTTACATGAAGTGAAATGATGTATTTGGACTGGGTTTAAGGACGAAAGGGCAGCTAGGGACGTCTTTAGATTATTGTCATAGAAATAATATTGATTGAGAACATGAACAGTCCTTTCATTGGTCAAAGTTTAATTTATTTTATCTTTTTAATGCCATAACAAAGTATAGCAAGTAAGTAAAGTAAACTAAAAGTCTCATTCCAACTAAATCCCCTCTGCTCTGTAAACATAAATCCTACATATTAACTCTGGATTTCTCTCAGATGAAAAGGACCTCTACCTGGACTAGAGGCTTCTTCTTTTATAAAACGGTTTTGAACATTTCCTTTGAAGCAGAGCAGAGAATTTAGAAACTTCCAATTTTAGCAGAATAGCTGCTTCTTTACACAAATAAAACTGGAAAATTAACGAAACACGACCATCTAGCTGAAATAAAAAGGCTTCATCTACAGAACGTGGCACACTGACAACAAAAAGAGGCATCGAGCCCACGAGAGCCAAACTGTCCGGAAAAAGTTTGTTTTTTTTAAATATCTCTATAATTTGATATTACAAAAGGAAATTCTGCTTAGCTTTTCATACACAATTAGAAAAATGCAAATGAGACATTAACATTTAATTTCAGTGTTACGGAAGGTAAACAGTAGTTTAACCGTTGCGTGTACAAAGCTGCTGGTTATCCTGCAGGAGGGGAAACAGGCTGAATGATTTTCCTCTTCATGTCATGTGTTACAGGAAGGTGAGCCAATGACTGTTCACTCATTTTATTTATTTATTTTTAGTATAATAACAAGAATGACTGAATTCATTTGTGAATTGCTCTGATCTGCCGGTATTGTTTGGACATATCTTCTATGAAAGGTGACAGTATTGAGGACTCTTTACGATTAATCAGTGGTGGCGATTTATTGTAAAATCAATTAATCACGACAGCCCGAGGTCGAATATAAACAAGCCAATGTGTTGTCCTCTACTTCAGCACAGATTTTTGTTTCTCCACTTTAGTTGTTGGAGACTCGCTGGATTGTGAGCTTGGTTAACATGTTAGGGGGGAACTAGTTAGGAGGCGAGTCTATCTAGGTCATTCTGGGTGGGGGACTTGTTAAAGGGACTTGTATGAGCAGCAGAATTAATCTGTCTTTGATTCCTGAAAGCCAAAATTAATTTAATGATGGCAAGAAAAAGGATTTGTGAAGCTTTTGGAAGAAAAGCTGGATGCAGGACTATAAATATCTGCAGTGTGTGGAGTGGGTCAACATGAGTCACAGCTGATCCATGTAGATGTTCCTCAGCAGCACTCGTCTAACGACATGTCCTCTCCACAGCACACGTCTCACACCAACGGGCGGACGGAGCTCAGCACTCGCTCCAGCCGGACCGGCGTGCGATCCCGCAGCTCCGATGAGCCGCAGCAGCCCCACGTCGGCAACTACCGGCTGCTCAAAACCATCGGCAAGGGCAACTTCGCCAAAGTTAAACTGGCTCGGCACATCCCCACCGGCAGAGAGGTGAGAAAGCACTATTTTATAAAGATAAAAATGACGTAGTCCCTGTCATCAAGTCACTAAATCTGTTTAGCTTTAACCCTTAAAACTCTGCGACATCACCGGCACCTCGAGCACGATCTCTTTTATTATGGAGTTTCTCAGAAATGGCGGTGTGTAACTGTGTGGGGTAAATTGTGATGGAAAGCTATGGAGACTATCAGGGATCCTGCAGGTTTTAGAAGTTTCCCTGCTGTAACACACCTGATTCAGACCTGTGCAGAGCTTGGCATCAAGCTCTGCACAGGTCTGAATCCTGGGGGTAATGAGTCTGCTAATTACCCTTTGATTTAAGTCAGGTGAGTTGTAGCGGGGAAAATCTAAAACCTGCCTCGAGGACAAGGATTGATCATCACTGCTTTATATGGTAAATCCAGATTGAGTGATCCATGATAACACCATTATTAATCACATTTTCATAACAAGAAAAGATAACTTATCACTACTATGTTGCTAGGAGACCTCTATTTCATCTTAAGAATTATGATGACTCCACTTCCTCCAAGTGGAGGACTTCATGTATCTCGGGG
>CM047994.1:26617049-26628215 GCA_026261665.1 Melanotaenia duboulayi | reverse complement strand
AAATAAAAATAATCAGATTCCTAGAAAAAGAAAGAAATGATATTTGAGCTTTGAGACCTGCAGTCCGTTTCCACTCCCACATCTGGCAGCGGCAGCCACGTTGGATGGAGGGTGGTGTCTACAACAGTGACGTAGTTGTGTTCGTTCTATTATTAAAGAAGAATTTATTTTTAACCAGTAATTCCAAATGAATCCATTCAAAGAGATTTAAAGAAGTTCAGTTCTGGTAAACTGATTTCAGACATTTTCATTCATTCCTGATGAAAACCAGATTATTGAACATTAATTAAAACCTTTGGGCTGTGGCTCTTGGGAAATTTTCTTTGAGGTTAACGAAGTCTAAAGATACTGTAACTGCCGTCATGGTCATACAAACACACCGGCCTTTTCTCGTGTGTTTTTGAATGTCGACGTTGTGAAGCTGCTCAAATGAATCCAAGTTGAGTTTCACATTTGACCCATCGGGATTACAATGAGTCCAGTTCAACATCTTTCTTAGTCCGACTTTGTAATGCAGACAGCAGATTTCATTCTTTAATATCGTTATCAGAGGATTTACCATGTAAAGCAGGGAGATCATCCCTCTCCGCTCCCTCTCTACTTTGGTCTTAAACAGAAAAAAAAAATCACTCCTGCAGGTCGAGAGATGGCAGGATGTATTTTTAACTCATTGCTAAATATCAGGAAGCACAGAAGATCTTTGTTTTTCCAACTGTCCTGTTGTATCTGAACGAAGCAACAGGGAACATTTACGTAACTGACCCGACCTCCATAACCTAGAGAAAACATCACTTTCACCAGCAACTCAAGGCAGCGTTTGAGACGTTTCTTTTTAGGTATTAAGTAGATCAAATAGTTGTTATAAAATAATTTTCTCCTTTTCAAATAAAAGTCCTTCTGTCTGATGAAGCAGTGTTTGAGCAGGAGGGAGGAAGATGAGCTCGGTCGAGGAGAGATGAAGAAAGACGGAAGATTCTGCCTGGTTACAGTTTTTTTTCTTCCTACAAGTGAAGCCTAACGTTACACATTAAACTGTTATTTTCCATGTGAAGCATTTGTTTGTACTGAATTGAATTATGCCTTTTTAAATAGGTTTAATTTTTTATTATGAGTTTATATTTGGATGTGATTAGTCTGACAGACCTGATTCATTTAGTTCAGTTTAATTAGAGGCTGAAAAGCAACAAAAGGAAGCAGCTCAACCCCCAACATGGCTTCAGAGCAGCTCACTATCAAGGGATTCTAGAGAGAACTTTTTTATATAAAATATTCTCATAACTAATAACTAAAAACAAAAAAACAGAGCCCCTGTTGGACATACAAGCCTTTACCGTGTCTGGTTGAAGTGGTGATGTTACATTAAAACAACACGATGATCTCCCAGATCCTTGAAACAAAGCTCAGGAGGTGTGAAAGTACCGGAGCTAATCGCACGTTAAATTCAGTCCATCACACGTCATTTATAACGTTGAATCTAACCCAGTAGCTTCCAACTTCAAACAGCAGCTGGTTAAACAAAAGAAAAAAAACAATTAATGAATTAATTTGGCACAGTGGTATAATTTTTTTTTTTTACTTATTTAATGTATTAAATTAAACCCATTTTCTTGTTTGTTATTGTTTTGTGATTTATTTGTAAAAGGAAAAAAATATTAGAAATATAGAAAGACTAAAAATAAAATGTTAAAAGAAAAAATGACAAGAATATAAATTATGATAAATGGCTCATTTCTATTATAAAAGGGTGTAAATTTCTTTATGTATTTTAATTTTATACATTATTGTGTATATTCTAAATTTATATAGAAAATGAAAAAAAGCTATTTTTAAATGATATATATTCTTTTTTTATCATTGTTAAAATTATTTTAAAAATATAGGAAAGGAAAAAAATTCTTTTGTTTTCTGTGTGAAACTCCTGCAGGAGGAAGAGTTCATCTGCAGGGAAGCTTGTATGAATTTAGTCTGGAACATGAACGATTCGAGCTTTTAGTCGTCTCCATCGATTCTCACTTCGTTGAAACAAACCTCCTGTCATTTGTGCAGATGTGATGGTGGGCATGGGCTACAACCTGGAGGGTATCCAGGACTCTCTGGCCAAGATGAAGTACGACGAGATGACCGCCACATACCTGCTGCTGGGCCGGAAGGCCTCCGAGGTACGAACGTTATCCTCACTGCTGGCGCTGAAGCGCTCTTACAGGGTCGGCCTGCAAATGTTTGACTCAAAAATAAGTTTCCATTGCAGCTTTTGGATATTTTTCTTTTTGGCTTTTGTTGGGCCTAAAATTAGTTTTTTGTTTATTATGAAGGATTTGACTTGAATTTTGCATTTGGAGGTGTTTCCTGCTGCATTACAGCCCCTATGAGGCTAGGCCGGTCTCTGGGTGCTTCACGCTAAAACAAATAAATTGGAGTCGAGCCTCGACATGGTTTCTCTTCAGAAATGATAAATATAATGGATTATAGATGATCCTCTGTATACAGGATGTTCAGATTTACTGTGTTCTGTTATAAATATGAAGTAATGGTTTTGTATATTTGGACTGTGTCCTTTGCCCCGCAGCTGGAGCCCAGTGAGTCTGCCTCTAGCAGTAATCTGTCTCTGGCCAAACCCCGGCCGAGCAGCGAGCTCAACGGCCAGTCGCCCTCCCACCTCAAAGTCCAGCGGAGCGTCTCGTCCAACCACAAACAACGGCGTTATAGCGAACAAGGTGAGGAGGCCACAACACGTTCCCTTGTCATTTTTTCTTTCTAAATAACAGGTCGGCTGATTTAGAGCAAATGTAGCCGCTTTCAATGTCTTTCTTCATGAGAAGTGGCTTGGGGTTAATGAAAGTGTTACTATACAGTTGGGTTTACTGATGAAAGCAGTTAAATGAAACCATGTGATTGGTTTTTAGACCACAGCTAATCACTGTCTGCTGTCATTTAATGGTCTCAGCCTGGACCACTTCCTTTCTGCTGGAAACCTTATGAACTTTTTTTGTTTTTCTTTACTGTGAACTAAATTTATTGTCCTTTAAAATGCCCTCGTGCTACATTTTGTCCTCTGTCTTCCTCTCTGAGGCAGATTTATTTTTCCAATTGTAGGTAATCTCATTTCAGATAAAAGCATTTAAAGTAATATTTCTGTAATTTGCAGTCTTTCAGTCACCAGACCCATTTTTTCTCCTGTAGTTGGACATAACGTCCCTCCAGGAATGTCTCATCCGAAGAGGAGTCAGACCACCACGGGGGACAACAGCGTGAAAGAGGATGGTGGAGTCCAGCTCCGTAAACCCGGCACCCCCGGGAGCCGTGGCGCTCCACCCTCCAGCCCTCTCCTGGGCAACGCCAACAACCCCAACAAAGCCGACATCCCCGACCGCAGGAAAGGAGCCACCACCGGCCCGAGTGTGAGTCTCCGTGGCGGCCAGCTTCATTTAGCTCATGTGACTCTTAAATTTAACCTCACACTCTCCTGTCAGGCTCTTCTCTCTACCTTTGTGTTGTTTTTGGGACTTTTTCCAAACCAGTTTGTCTTTCAGTGAAGGAGGGGGGATTCTTGGCTCTTTCCTACATGAAAGAAGTTGTATAAAGCCCTCATTGTCTCCAGAGGAAGCTGCATAACGTCAGCTGGGTTAGGAGGAAATGAGCTTAGTCTACTCCTGATGTTTTGTGCTGATTTGATTTGCATTGTGGGTAATGTAGGCTCCATCATTTAATTAGGGGGACAATGTTCAGAGCTGTTTTTGTAGGAGATGATTCAGTCATCCCGGTCCCAAGATCAGGAAGTATTTTGGACTCATCAGGAACTTTCTCCACAGGCCCTTTGAAACATGATTCAACACTTTCAAGCTTGACTAAACTGTGACATAAAAAATCGTGACACAACCTCTGAAGGAGCCTTGACAGTCTGTACAGTACTGGGAAATGTGAACAGGCACAAGTTTATAATGTGAAATATTTTATTCAAGGAGACATAAAAAGGTTTTTGGTTTGAGTTGTTTAGCTGAACTGAATACAGGATTATTTTACTAAATGATGTCTGTGATTTTAGGAGTTTAGGACATCTCTGAGCTTTCTTTCAAAAATATTTGCGACTTAAATTCAGCAGCTTCATGAAACCTTGAAGGAAAATATGACTAAGATATAATTTCAAACAGTGATAAACTATTGCTATAAAGTAAATCCTCATCCTTTTATAGCTGTAATAATTTAAAAAATAAAATGTTGTCATTTGCATTCACACCGTTTGCATACCATCGATGACGTTAGAAGGAAGGTTTATTTCACATCATTGTTCTAAATTTGATGTTAAATCTAAATCTAAAAATGTATTTTTTTATCACTCTGTACAACATTATGTGAAGGTGAATGATGTGACCCAAGTCCTTCCTCTTCTTCATCATCTCCTCCTTTCTACCTGGCAGCTTTGATTCTGATAAAATAACACACTGATTCATGCTAAAGAAACAAGATTTTTTCTGACTAAGTGACTGTTTTATTTCTATTATTTAAGACTATAACTCATAAAAAATTATTTTAGCTTTGAACTTTTATGCTGAGTCACCCTAAAATAACTCCTGATGTCCACTTTTCTTCGAAGTTCTGACCGACGACACATCCACCGTTAGCGCCGTTTCCTGTGAGTGGCAGCAGGGATAGCCGGTCATGTTGCCAGGAAACGAAAGAGCAGAGCCTTTACAGCTGAGATGGGTTATAAGACGGCGTTGCCCACAGAGAGCGTTAAACTCAGGATTAGCTGCACATATCTCCACCCAATTCTATGCCCATATGACTTTCATTGAAACGTATTTCTGTGTTTTTGCTCTGCAGAATAACGCTGCGTCTGCAGGTATGACCAGAAGGAACACGTATGTCTGCAGCGACCGCAACAACACGGACCGCCTCTCGGTCATCCCCAACGGGAAGGAGAACAGGTGAGAGCTGGATGTCTTCCTCCTCCCAGCTCGTGTTCATCACATAACATCTGCGTTTGGGTTTTCACCTCGTTAGTAAAGTGGAGTTGACTCCCTGATCTTCTTCTTCTGTTTCTTTTTTTTCTTGAACTCACCTGTTTCCCTTTTTCTGATGATCTTTTTATTTCTGCCTGTTTCTTTGTGATTCGGTTGTTCTGTTGTTTCAACTTTGTTTTTCCCCCCTCGCTGTGGCATGACCAGCATGACTGAGATGGCTTGTGCCACTAGCCCCTCTTCTGCCTTTGCGGCCGCTGTGTTCGGTGCCTCGTCCAGTTCGGTGCGGCTGAGGTATCAAACCGTCGGCCCTTTGTACGCTTGCCAGGCAGGCTGGGCCACGTTGCCCCACTCCTACTACGCTCTGGACTACTGCTCGCCCAAGTAAGACGGCAGGGCCTCCAAACCCCCCTGTCTGTCTCCTCTCATGTCTCAGCCCCTGTTTGGCCCCTCGCTAACCCACACATCCAGCCAGCTTCACACTCTAACCCCCCAGCCAAAGCATGGACCTCACCCCCCACGCAACACAAGCTAAATGGTTTCTGTCTGAAATTTATGCTCATCTTCTGCCAGGAGCTGCTTTAAAAAATAAAATTTAAATAATCAGGAACAATTTTATATACGTTTTTTTTTTCATAATTCATATAAAAACTAAAAATCTAAAAATAGAAACAAAAATATAGAAAAAATAGTAAATATTAAAAACGAAAAAACAAAAATTGATTTATTAAAACATATTTATATTTAATCAAATTTCTATTTGGATATTTTATGAATGCAATCTTTAAATGACATATTTGTTTTCATATATATATATATATAGCATATGTTAATATAATTTATTTTATCTTTATTTTTCTAATTTTACTAAAATGAAAAAATATGAAGAACAGAATAGTATAATAGAAATGGCTTGTTTTTTATCATTTTAATATTTCATTTTCATTAATATTTACATAACATTTCTGTTTATCTAATAAATGTGTGTAAAATTTGAATTGAAATTGATAAATCTTGTACTTCATATTATTTTACATAAAATATTTAAAATAGTTTATTTTTATTTTAAATATTTGTCTTTTACACTATGTTAAATAATATATAGTTTATTTTAAAATGAAAAAATCTTTTTATGTATTATTTTTTCTATTTTATGTTTTATTTTCTCTGTGAAAGTGGCCCAGACCATCTTTAACTTTATCCTCACGCTTCGTCCCAAGAAAGTAGCAGCTAATATAAAACTTCCTGACGACTCGCTTTTCTTTCCTCACCTCTCAGCAGCTGTAAAACTACTTGTTTGGTCAGTGTGAATTAAATGCATCTGAATTTAGATGCACAGTGAAGCGTCAGCATTTTTAAAACAAGCTGAGGGACTAATCATCTTACAAAACATCTGACAAAACATCTTTGACATGTGAAAACCTCACGGTTAATCAAATGCAAAATTTCTTTTAATCCGTTTTGGTAAATTCTTTAAGGTTTCTGTGCCAAACATTTCCAGCTGCTCTCATTTGTCATTAATAGCGACAGAATTGATAAATAAAATAAACCAACAAACTAAAACAGAAGCCTGAGAACCAGCAGGTTCTGGTTTGACAGGGTTTCGGCTCTTTTCATGTAGTCCTTCTACAGGAGGAAAAAATGGCTGAAACTGAGCAGTTTATCTAGATAAAGAAGTCGCTTTAGCTCATAATAAATCTGGAAACTCCGGCTGAAACAAATTATGCAGAAGCTGCTGGGTGAGATGTAAAGTTCATTTTTATGTCCCTAAATCAGTTAAATATGAACATTTTCAGATTCTTGGTTAAATCTTTACTTGTTTTGGGCTTTTGTTGAGCTTTGATTTCAGACGCTAAGAAAGCAGAGGAACAGTCAGAGAAAAATATGGATCCACACACTGGACTCACGCTGTGACCAACACCACGTCAAGCTCTGTGTGTGATCATATTTTTCCCCGTTTCCATCCTTCCTCCGCTGATCATAAACCAGAGGGTCTCCTGCCTCCGCTGCAAACATGTGAAATAACAACTCTCAGCTCTGCTCCTGATCTCACCTCCATCCTCTGCTGAGAACTTTCAGCCCTGATCTTCTCCGCCCGGATTCCCTCACCTGTTCGCCTCTTTCAGGACGGCAGAGCGCCGCCGCTCTCCCCCGCTGTGTCCCAGCACTCTCCGTCCAAACTCTGTCTGTTCAGGGCTGGGAAATACTGGCTGTGTACGCAAACGTGCACGTCCACATTCTGCTTGCAGCTAAAAGCTCGAACCTGGGCGTCTCCGCTGGGCGTCTCCGCCGGGCGTCTCCACGGGGGGCGCTACATGACCCTGGACTCTGAAACAGTGAAAAGACCAATCTGTCGGTCACATTGTATTTTTGGGGCATTTCTGTAAACAACGGTTTACTAAATCTGTTGCCAGCTGTGAAGGAATGCGTGTTATCACCGTGCAGAAGGGAGGAACAATCGTAAAGATGCCGTAGGTTCTGGACAAGGTCCGAGACGCCCTCTTCAAACTGTCTGCCGCTGTGTTTACCTCTGACCTGTCGTGTACACGCTTCTGTTCAAGTCAGTATTGCCACACGTTACCTCATGTCAACGCGAGCTAGCGTTCCAAACGTAGGCTAGCAGCGTGTAGCAGCCATGATGCGTCCACGGACACGTTGCTAACAGCGAGTATTTCCCAGCCCTCAGACTCCGAGCAGGAACTCTTCATTGTTTATCTACAGCTTGATGCTCAGGGTGGGAAAACTGCCTTTCCCTTTTTCCTTTTTTTAAAATATCTCTTAAAATTTGATTATAAGAGATTCATCAATCTCAGTTCTATTCTCCCACCCCCCTTAAATACCTATATGTAGCTCTATATTTACAGTAATATAAAAACAAAAATACAGGGAGCAAAAGAGACTGGAACAAAATAAAGTACAATTAAATATTAAACAAAAATAATAATAAAGATAAATGATGAGTCATATAAAATTATTACATAAGAGTTTTTAAAAAAGAAAATAAATAAATGAAATAATCGAAGTCCAGAAATGGTTTATCCCAATTTTTCAGCAGCAGGTGACATTTCTTACATTTTTTTATTTTATTTTATTTCTTTTGTTGTTATTGTTTTATTTATTAAATTTATATTTATTTACTTTTAGTTAAGAAATTCGAACAAATAATTTCTTATTAATTCATAATAAACCTATAAGAGCAAATTAATAATTGCTTGCACTTTATTTTATTCCAGTCTTTCTTTTTTCTGTATTATTTTTTTATATATTTGTGAATAAATTCATGCGTTAGGATTAAATTTAAAGCCACTTTCCTTCCTAAATTTTTCCAAATCTGCAGTGTTTTACTGAAGGTTTTTAGATGATAAATATTTGTATTTTTATACCTTCATAACTTTCTTGTTTGGATCTGTTGCCTCCTTTTTTCCTGCTCTCAGTTCAGGTTTCCCACCCTGCTGACGTCTAACCTGCAGTTTGCTTTTAGTAAGAAGCCACAACATGAGAAATTCATGCAGGATAGACAAGCTGGCATTTTAAAGACACGAAGGGAAAAGTGAAGCGGCTGCACCGATGTTTTCCCATCGCAGTCGTAGGCTTGTGTATGTTGGTTACGTTCCAGCTGAAGCTCACGTCTGCGATGGAAAAACGTCCGCTTTAAAACCTGCTTGGCTTGTAATCTCTTCTTCTTCATCCACCTCTGCAGCGTTGCCGTATCGCCCGGCGGACAGAGGAATCCGGTGGCGTCGACCCACAGCATCACCAACGCCACCACGCCCGATCGCCTCCGCTTCCCCCGAGGCACCGCCAGCCGCAGCACCTTCCACGGCGGCCAGCTAAGAGACCGCCGCACGGCCACGTACAACGGGCCGCCGGCCTCGCCAACGCTCTCCCATGATGCCACCCCTCTCTCCCAAACCCGCAGCCGTGGAACCAGCAACCTCTTCTCCAAACTCACATCCAAACTCACCCGCAGGTAGGCGAGGAGGCGCCCATCTCCAGATTAGCCACGGGTTGGGGTTTATAGCTCTTTCTTTTCATTCATGTGCATTTATTTCTCATTTAATGAACATTAATGCAGAAAAAGAAAGAGGATAGACTCCAGCGCCGCTCTGTGCTGCTTAATCTCTGTTAAACTGTTTTATCTGTTCAAACCCAATGACCATAGAGTGCCTTGTAGAGCTGGGATGATTAATTACGTGGTGGGGAACACTTCTCTGACCTGTTAAATGGGATTTATTCTCAAGTCAGAATTGTTTATCTGTTGCTGCCTGGTTGCCTGCCAGAGAAACCAAAACCACTGATGGAGCTGCAGATTGTTAATAAAGTTTTCAGAATGCAGTTTTGCTTCTGAAGCTTTGGTCTAAAATACAACTCACTGACTGCTGCTCCAGTCCTGCAAGCTCAACATACTTCTGTTTCAACTCTCCATGGGTCCACGTTCCAGAATAGTTCCCAGAATTTTAGAAACAATCATTTAAATCTAATCAAATTAAATTGCTATACTGGCTGGAAAAACTGTAGCACTGACCCTTAATTTAGCTACATGCTGCACCTTCAACCCTTTAATGCCGTATGGATCATGTTTGATCCATACAGTTTCTAAGACCTTTTGCATCACTTTATGGTAAAAACTTGTTGGACACAATCTGATACTTGTCTTCTGCCCCCTGGTGGATGCAGTCACGATACACTAATGCACTACAATCACTTTGACATATCACACGGTAATAAACAGTAAACATACAAAAATTAATTTCAGTAATTTATTTACAATTTGTTTTAGGGCCTAATTTAAAAAACAGAATTTACTCTCCATGTTTTTCTTGTGTTGGGCTTTATAGTGATTAAAGGATGTGGAAAAAGAGTTAAAACAAGTCGATGTTGAGCTTATGTCTTCATTTTTTCTGCAGTTTATGACCCTAAGTGCATCTTATCATTCCTGCTGATGGATCAAACTCCTTGTACATCTTAAACTTTGCATAATTCCTCATGTAAGTTAGATTTTTCTGTTAAAAAAATCCTCTGGAAGCGGCAGCCAGGTCAGCTACATCACTTCTGCAATGACTGACCTAAAATGAGGAGTTGAAATCATTTGAAGAATACACAATTTAAAAAACAAATAAGAAAAAAATCACCCCATTTTTGCTCATTCATTGAGATTCCTCATGCCCCCTCCCCTCCTCCTCCACTTCTCTTTCACCATTTTTCACTGTTTCTTTGTCTGGTTCTGTTGTAGAAACATGTCATTCAGGTTTACCAAAAGGTAGGACTCCTGTACTGCCTTTCTGTACCAAACACTTTAACCAGAACAAACTCACTGAAGAGTGGGGCTGCTGGCGCTGAACTAACACACTGCTTAGCCGAGAAGCAACCCTCCCTGGGTGCATCTACACACATTGTACGTTATAATCAGATTAATGTGACAGATTTTTACTTCTCACATGGTTTAAATTGAGTGTTTCTCTTTGCTCTTGAAGGAAAAGTTTGATTATTTAATGTTTAATTTAAAAATTGAAGCTGCAGCCGATTAATGAAGTCAGTCAAACCTACAGATTGGCATATGCTTGTATTCACATGATGTCCCTCAAAGTCATTAACTGTGTGTAACAGGAAGTGGTGGCCTACCTAGCTTAGTGTAGATGAGTGCGTGGATGGCGAATGTGTTCTTGATTGCTGGAAAATGCCTTTCATTGGGTTTGTTTTTTCCAGTCATTAAAGTTTAGTTAAATTTACTGAGTTTACTTCATAACAAAGGGAGAGCTAGCCCTGCGTCATACATAAAGATGTCAGAAAGAGGACTGTAAACCTTTTTGTTCGGATTAAAAGGCATGATCACAGCCTTAAAAGTCACTTTACTTCAGTTGTTAAGGGTCCTTCTCTTGTTTTACTTTGAGGGTAAAACCCTGATCTGATTAAAAACCAAAGCTGCTTTATCTCATCAAGACTGCGGTTGCTAACCAAGGAGCCGACAACACGCGAGTTACGCTAGCTTTAACTTGGGCTAATGTTTTAGCCTCATTCGCAAGGACATCCCAGCAATCTTGATGACGAAGAGGACGAGACTCTTGGAACCGTCTGCTGGGGAGCTGAACCGACAGATATTTCTCTAATACAAAGCTTAAATCTTTCTATGATAACTGTAAGAGTGTTTAACTTNTGTACATGATGCCCCCTCCCCATCTCCTTCAGCGGTGTCCAGGATATCTCATGT
>CM047994.1:26596636-26616458 GCA_026261665.1 Melanotaenia duboulayi | reverse complement strand
ATGCATCCTCTGTGCATTCACACTTGTATTTATCTAACTTGCGTTCGTAACGAGGCTTTAATGCAGGGCCCAGAGTTGGTGGGAGGTTGATCTGATTAGACTTTAGCCAACTAGTAAACGTTATCATTAAGCTAAGCTAAGCTAACAGCCTGCAGCTTCATATTTAAAGAGAATCTAATATTTCTGAAAATGTGAAACTTTTCCTTCAAGAGGGATATAATCCAACCAGGATCATTCAGAATAAAAATAAACACACAGTACTGGCTGTTTATCATCCAGAGTTTTGCATTAATCAGATGGTAACTGGTGTGTGTGTGTGTGTGTGTGTAAATGTACTCAGGGTGGCTGTGGTTGGTCTGAGTGGATGAAGGCTGATTGGGAGAGCAGACTTGAGTCCTCGAACTATCAGTCGATTAACCAACAGCAACAACAGAGCAGCTTGCCACTAATCAATCGCCAGCGCATGCATGGGTCGCTTCTCACAGCTGCCATTGACCGTGGGTTGTTTTCTCACCACACTGTTTATAACGCATTAGTTATTGCATTATTCATCACAAAACAGATGTTTTAAAATGAGATTCAGAGCCATTTCCACATGTAAATAGTTTATTTGTAAATGTGTGGGACCATGTTTATTGTTCTGTCAGCTCTCCTCCAGCAGATAAAACYTTGATTAGTGATTTTATTTCTATTAAAGTGCCACCAGGTTGATGCCTCTGGTTGTTTCTAATTTTCTTACACAATCTGTTGGTTAGACTTGTATTTAATTCATATAAATCATTAATTATTGCACAATTTGTCAAATGATGTCTTTTTATAATTGAATAAAGAAATGTGTTAGAAATATTAATCTAAAATTTAACTAAAATAACTCTTTATAAATGCAGTCTAAAGTTTTTTTTTATAGCTTTGATGACTCTTAAGTGTGCAAACCTTTAGTATCTCTGACCTGCTATGGCTCATCTTTGCAGGCTTTTCTCTGGTAAAATTTAATTCCTCTAAAACTAAAATGAGCCCAAGTGGGACTGGGTGGTGAGCCAGAAAAATCAATAACTACAGGTTTTCCACAAAGAGCAGCTTTTCATTAGTTGTTTGGATCAAACTTTGGTTTATTGTGGTTTGATGGTAGAACTTTTTCATCAAGAGAAAAGACTTGGAGGATGAGCAGGGAGTAGAAATGAAACCTGAATGAGCCTCATTCACCAATATCTTGCATTATTTCTCGCGTCAGATTCATATTAAATAAGCGGTGGACATTTATGGAGTCATGCTGCTTGCAGTGGAGGACCGGATCTGGTCAGGGTGCTTGAATGCACCAGTGGTGTTTAGGGACCAGTCATAGGCTTAAACCCCGATTTGTTCTTCAGCTGTTTATGGAAGCTTTGTTTTAAATGGCCTGTTGGTTTATTACATCCACAACACAAAGGGCAGAGCTGATGGGCGGCTGTGATATTCCCTCCCGTCTCCCAGCTCCCCAGTAAATGTTCCAGTTGCCCAAAAGCCCAAGAAAGTGGAGAGAAACTACCCATGAACTTAGCTGGACTGCTGCAGCTCTCACCAGCCTCCAGTGTTCATATAAGTGCTCCTTACTCTCCAAATAAATCTGCATGGTTGTCAAAGATTTGTTTCCTCCATATGATCCACAATATCCTGCTGCCGTAGTAAATATGCTGTTTCCAAACCTGGACAGGGATGACGAAAAGGCCACATTTGGTGTAGAAAGAGAGTGAAACCACTAATGGATGGCTCAGTTTCCTGTTAACTTAATGTAAAGTGTACAATAAAGTCCATCTTTCTGTAATTTTATTATCGTATTTTAATAAGCTGCAGACATCCTGGATGAGAAAACATCAGGAAATGCAGTTTTCATGAAAAATGCCAACAAGAAGGGCTTGTTGGTGAATGAGGCCCATTGTTCGAATCAGGATAGTTCACCAGCTCAGTATTTTAACATCAGAGCTCCCTGACCATGATTATGACGATGTTGGGGTTGAAATAAAAAAAATCCTCTGGATCAGAAACGGCTTGAAGCCGAGCGTCACCCTCCTGCTTCCAGGGAAACTTGCTGTCTGTGCATCTGCTGCTGAATGTCACATGAAAAGTATAAATGAAAGTATTTCCAGTCTCTAAGCATCAGCGCCGTGTAAACGGTGCCGAACATGGCTGGATGTCACACTTCTTACATGGTTTCTTTCAGGAGTTTGAAAGGAGTACGTTTCAGTTCAGGACTTCTTCTTAAAGGTGGGGTTTGGGCTTTAGGAAAGGAGGCGTGGCCACACTGAGCCAGCTGTAGTCATCAGTCCAGACCAGTTGGAGGTTTTGTGGGGGCTGTCTCGAGGCTTGTAGCACCCTCTGCTGGCAGTTGTCTTCATTTTTGGCAGCATCATCCTGATCCAGAGCCTGTTTGTCGACGCTGGCGTCATCACCTTCTCCCTCTTACAGCCTCACTTTGGTTTTTGTGTTTCATCTTTTCTTTGGAGCCTCCGAGGTGTAAAAAAAAATGTGGTAAAAGGTTTAAAAACTGTTTATTTTATTTGCTCTATCTTTAATCAGTGAAGTATGGATATTATTTGTCATTTATCCTGTTACATTTTGACCATCCTGATTACCATTTACTACATTTTGTCTGCTCTGGGCCTCCATACATTCTCTGCTGTAAACTTCTCATCACATCTTGGGACTTTGATCAGTGAGTTTTCATCATTTTCCTCCTCAGGATGTTTTAGTTGGAGTCACCTCCCTCTCTCCCAGCTTGCGTGTATTTTATTTCAGTTTTTGTCTTCCTTACCTTCTTGTGTCCTTAACCTTTGACCTCTTGCTGCTCTTCCTCTCTGCTCAGGGTCAGTATTGACCCAACCAAACGGCAGACAGCCAAAACAGGGCCTGCCAACTCTTCTGCCCAGGGAGGAAAGACCCTTAGTAAGTCTTCTGCCCTTCAGTCTCTATCAGCCTTTCCTTTCTTCCTTTCTTCTCATCCATGTTTTTTTCTTTTTAATTCGGCCTGTCCTCATGCCATTCATTTAGATATTCTTTCCTCTCTCTTTCTTTTCTTGTGTCCATTGAGATTTTCCGCCGTTTCTTCAGATTCCCATTTTTTTCTTTCAGATTCTCGAGCAGAAGATATAGAGAGTTGTAGGACGATGAAGATCTAGAGTAAGGGTTGTTTCAATCCCTCAATATTTCCCTTGAGGGGGGAAGGAAAAAAAAGTCTGGTTTTCAGACCTCCCTCCTTTCCTGCCTCACTCCCCCCTCCCTCCTCCTCAGTCAGCCTCTCCAGCTGACCCAGGACCTGTTGTCAGTCCTTTCTGTTCACGCGTCCTCTTGTTGTCGAGTCCCTGGAGCTGTCAGGAGTTCGGAGTCTCTTCCTCCTCCACCCGTCCTGTTTTTCTGTTCTGCAGGCTGCAGTGCATGATGGGAGCCTGCCTCAGTGCACCTGTCAGAGGAGCATGGAGCATATTGATTATTTCTCCTTTTTTTTTTGTGTGTGTGTATATATATATATAATCTCGCCTTATGTCGGACATTTTTGCTGTTTGTAGGCTTCAGCGTCGTGTTTCCCTCAACGTTTAAATACGACTGAACCGATTCACATAAATCTCCTTTTACACACTTTCAGCAGGAAATGTCATGTTTTATATAATACACACATTTTTGTTTTTAAATTTCAAACCAGCAAATTAATGCACAACTTAAATGTAATAAAGAGATCCGTAATATTTCCTTTTTAATTTAAGAAAAGCTCATCTGTGATTTCAGCAACTTGATCCACGTTTTCATTGATTTTTCCAGCTGCTGAATTTGTAAGAAGTCTGGAAAATCGTCACTTAAAGCTCGTAGAGCATCACTTACCCGTTTACATGAGCATCTGATGGAGTAATCAGATATCGCCGTCTGCATTTTCATTCCCTTATCAGATTTATTTTGGAGTGCGGTCATGCATAGAGACGTAACTAACGACAGTATGAGCGTTAGCTGCTAACGTGGGAGCTAATAAACCCGATGCTACACAGGAATGTTTTACTTAATATTCCAACTTTTTTTCTGTGTTCTGCTCACGTTGCGACTGCGTTACGTCCGTTTGTTTGTTTTTTTTACAGAAAATGTTAAGACATTTTCCGCATGTGCAGATGAAAAAAGAAATAAAATAATGATCATGTAAATAATACCAAACGGGTTTTTTTATTACACAGACCCCAGAGGGATCTTCACATTTTCCTTTGTCTCCTCAACAATTAAAAATATAAAATTATTTAATTTTCTTTAAGTATCTGCTCATTTTCCGTTCGAATTAATTAATCCCACGTTTCATCTGGCCACCAGATCTTCTATCAAATGCAGGTAAAAACCTAAACTAGTCTAGAGAGGCCATCAGAGAACCACAGTCATACAAACAAAAGTCCCTGAACCTCTTAATCAGGAACAGCAGCTGCACATTAGCTGCTAAACTAACTGTGTGCACATTTACATGTATTTTTACATAATGTTTGTTAATGTGCAGCATGTCCCTTTCAGAGAAAAGAGCTGGTTGCTCAGGTTGTAGACGACTTCTGCAGGAGGAACGTGTTGTTTCATGGTGCAGGGAGTTTAAATGCTCCTCGGTGAACGGAGGTTTATCAGACATTTATTTAGATAGTTACTGTAGAAAGGTGTGTTTTTTAATAGCTTGGATTTTAGGTGTAAAAGCTGAAAATCCAGCAGATCTTCTTGCTGCTTCTCTGCCTTCCTTTTAGTTTCCGTCCCCGGTTTTGCTGCCGTTTTGGGTCGAGCTGCTGCTGCATCTCTTTTCTTCTTCTTTCTTTTCTGTGTTGCTGCTGTTGGTTTCAGTTTTTTGGGCGAACATCCATCAGTGTTTTCATTTCTCTCATGACGCCTCACTGATCTAAATGGAAGTCAAAATCTTCCATTTCTTTCATTTCTCTGTAATTTCTCTTTTTTTGGTGGTGGCTCACGTCGTCGTTCACGTCACGTTCTCTGTTTTCATTCACTGAAATTGATCTGAAATTATTTGTTGGACACAAACCAAAATATTTTTTTCTTTTTTGTCCCAACCCACCTTGACTTCCTCTCCCTTTGAATCTCTGTCTGATCTTCTCGTGTGCCCCAGAGTCTCCACCGAGTTTGAGAGAAACGGGAGACTTGAGGGCTCAAGGTGAGGTTACCCGTCCCCCGTTGCAGCTTTATGTCCCCCTTCCCAACCCAACCCAACCCCCGCTGGGATGTAGGCTTCAGTTTCTTTGTCTGCATTAAGTCCAGTTTGCTTAATCCAGACGTGTGCCTAGGAACACCTGTGTCTTTTTCCTGGGATGTTTTAATGTCTTGCAGGGTTTTGTACTGAAGCTTTGCTCATGAGTAACCTGGCTGCTGTTTTATTGGTTTTCTGGTTGCATGGCACTGTTCTCATGTACCGCTCTGTTAGCATGGCATGTTTGTTCTGTTGTCAGCCTGGAAAACATCCCCAAAACTTGGTCTGCCCTTACTTCAGCTGCAGTCAATGTGAAGGAAATTAATATTTTCCATAATCTATGAAAAACCCAGCAAGCCAGGATGGAAAATGTTTTTATCTTTAGCTGTGGTGTTTAATTTGCATTTTAGTTTACGTAAATTATTCATTTTGATTTAGATAAGAATCAATTTTAAAAGTAGGAATATTATTAATTTAAAGTACAGTTTTCTCAGGGCCTCATTGGGTTCATTAATATTTTCTCTGTTCTTATATTTTTTGGCTTTTTTGCTGATTGTTTTGCTTAATCTGGTCTAAAGTAGAGCCTAAATAAAAGTTCTGACTTTGACGGCAAAAACTCGGCTTTGATTAACTTTTTAAAACTAAAAATAAAACATCAAAGCCACCTTATTTTATAAAGTTATTTGTAAAAGAATTTATGGAAGAGGTGGATCGGTGGGAGATTTTAAATCTTTCAGATGGTTAGAGAAAACAAATCAAATAATAAAAAAATCTTTTAAATTTAGCAATTTATTTAGCAAATTTGGAAGAAATGAAGCTGAGATTTAACAATTAATAAATATAAATTATGCTGGAAAGTAACAGCAGTCCTCTGGGTTTTTCAAAGATTTGTTTCTTCAAAAAAAAGAAGTTTGAAGCTGAAGACAAAATGTAGTAAAACTAGATTTTAAATACAAAGTCAGTCTGTGAAGAATAATGCTGGATAAATAAAATTGAATAAATAAAAAACTTTGTTTAAATAAAGGCAAACAACTGAATTAGATCTTATTTCATTCAAATTATTTACGTTAAAAACATAAATGTAAAATAACTTTTCTCTACATTTTGTCAATTTCAAGTCTCCGCACTTAAATGCCATTAAAACTGGGGCTTGAAGGTGTCTAAAAACTTCAGCTACATATTTGATTTTCACTTCTTCTGCCTCCTCATGTCACTTATTTAATCATGAAATGTGATTCACCTGAATTATTCTGCAAAGCCGATGAAAAAAAACAAAACAAACTCTCCTTGTTTTTCTCCCAACAGTCGCCATGTACCTGGGGATCAAAAAGGGGAAAATAAAGACGGTAAACCCCGCTCCCTCAGATTCACTTGGAGTATGAGGACCACCAGCTCCATGGAGCCTTGCGATATCATGCGGGAGATTCGCAAGGTGCTCGACGCCAACAACTGCGACTACGAACAGCAAGAGAGTTTCCTGCTTCTTTGCGTCCACGGAGACGGGCGAGCTGAAAACCTGGTACAGTGGGAGATGGAGGTTTGCAAGCTGCCCCGTCTCTCCCTCAACGGCGTCCGGTTCAAAAGGATATCTGGGTCATCGATTGCTTTCAAAAACATTGCTTCCAAAGTTGCCAACGAGTTAAAACTATGAACAAAAGGGTTTAAAAGTATACATATATAAATATATATATCGAGAGGTATTTAAGCTGTACAATCATCCAAGTAGCAGTTTCGAAATGTCTCCTTTTTTAAACAAAAATACAGAGTATGTATTGAATATTATAATGTATAGATAAAGGCTTTTGGCAATAATCACTGAATTACCTACTAATATCTCAGTCTGTTCTGACCACACAGGCTTGACATTTAACAAGTTAAATATGATTTGTCATGTTGTGAATGTGGACAAAAAAGCATTTCTGGTCTTATTTATTTCATCTTTTGTTTTTCTCTCCTGGAAAAAAGGAAAAAGACGTAGCGTTCTGTTTTCTGTGTAAATAATGTATCTTTAAAGATGGCTTCACCACAATACTCATTTTTCTTTTTCCATGTTTTTTTTCTTTTTGTATTTTGATGAAAGGTCAAGATGATGGGGAGTCCATGTAAATGCCCACATGGCTAAGGGTCACTCATGTCTCAATTAAAGTGTCTGTCAACTTGAAAGTCCCGTCTGATTGATTGTATTTGAACAGAACGTTTTGGAAACTTTTACTGTTTATTTTAAAGAAAAAAAGAACATTTATAGGCCCGATATGGAAAATGCTTCAAGTTTTACAAGCTCAAAAGACAAAAAGTTGGTACATGAAGCTGTTTTCAGTATAAACCCAAACCTGATTTAGCGGGTTTAAGGTTTGACTAGTGCTTAACTAGGATTTGTTTTCTATAAATGACGGATGTATAATTGTTTTTCCTGAAACTGTCACCAGGAAGTGTGTTTGAGGGTTTAAGATGAACATTAGACGGCTCATTTACTTTCTGGGTTTTCTACAAGCAGTGGGGACCACTTCTTTCAACTAAAGATTTTTATCAAAAGTTTTCAGGAAATGTTTAATCATGGTCGTTATGTTTAACGTGGTCATTTTTGTACAATGACATAAAATAGTTTTGGTTCTCGGTCTTTGAAGTCATGCAGTGTGCTGCCACGGCGAGGTGCTGGAAAATCTGAAGTGGTCGGGTCTTAAACTGCCTTATTGCAGCCAACTTCATATTAAAGATGCTTCACCTCCGTGTTTTTCATGCACAAGTTTCAGTTCTGAATTAAACATGTTCAGTCTTTACATGTCATGAAACACTGCATCCTACATTTCCCATAATGCAACTTAAGCTGACATCTTGTGCTTCCAGTTTTCACAGGAAATTTTAGAGGCAGAGTCGTCCTCTGAAGGCTCTTAATTTTGTCTCGGGACAAATTGTTCATTGCCACCATCTTGGAACTTCCATGAACTTTTCAGACGTAGTTTAATGACAAGATGGGCGGAGTAAGACCTGTGGATGCAGACAAACTGGAGCAACAGACGATTCGTACTAGAGTCTGCCTTCAGTCTAAAGGCCTCAGGTTTGATTAGACCAGTGGTCACCCACTAAATCTACCATCCTGCTGCTTTTAGTGTTCTCTGGTACAACCCACCAGACTCAAAAAGGTCCAACTTGTCAACTTCTGCACCAGCCGGTTAATGAGCCTTTGATTTGAGTTAGGTGTGTTCCAGCAGGGAAACACTAAAACTTGCAGGATGTTGATCTCGTACCGGAGTTGGTGACCGTTGGATTGGACGGCTCAGGAAAACAGCTTAATAAATCCAAGAATCACTACACAGTTCAACTTGAACCAGAACATTTTATTTCAGATCTTTTTTTTTTAATCTTAAATACATGAACCAAACATGACGGAGCGTTCCAGGACAGTCATTCAGAGGGGAGGGTGGAAGTAGGGGAGAGGGAAAGGCCTTTTGGATGGCTTTACTTCTGTGCAGGCATGATGTCATCGATGGACTGTCCCTTCTCCAGCCTCTTCTCCATGTCAACCAGCAGTTTGACGCCATCAACCACCATCTGCACGAACTCCACCTCAGAGAAGCCCAGTCTGTCAGCGTTGGAAATGTCAAACACTCCACCAACCGCAGCGGTGTCCACACCGCCTGACAAGAGAAATGTCCAGATTCTCAGGCCTGCTGATCTAGGGACGTTTTTACAAAACCAAGCTGGGCATAATGACAGAAAAGAGTTTACCCAATCAGACTTACCAGTTCCACGTTTCTGGAGCCTCAGTTTCTGGAGAACCTCCCCAAACTTGGGGTGTTTGCTCATGTTTGGCAGCTTCACGTGCACACCTGCCCGCAGGCCAGTGCCCAGGTTGGATGGGCAGGTGAGGATGTAACCCAGGTGCTCGTTCCACATTAAGGAATGGCCCCTCTCCTTGAGCAGGTTCTCAATCTAAACACAGTTTGGGGTTAGACCTCAGACTTGTTCATGAAAAATGGATGTGTTAAAATGGATTTTCTACCGACCTTGGTGAGTCCAGTACAGAACCGAGTGAACACTTCTCTCATGTTGCCTCCTTTCTGCATGGAGATCACACGCAGGTGGTCCTCCTCATTCACCCACACCAGGAAGGTCTTGTTGTCATTGTGCCTGAGGGGAATGAATTTACTCTTGGATTAGACTTATAACAAAGATGTTTTGATGGCAGAGACGGAGTTAAAGTCTCACCAGATGCCTCTAGCATCGGGCCAGTCACGGGCCATTCCTGAGGCAAGCAGCAGGGGAGACACCGGCTTGTCAAACAGGAAGTGGTCATCAATGAGCTGCTGCTGCTCAGCCTCAGTCATGTTCTTCAGAGCGTAGTATTTCCCCTTCAGATCTCCAGTCAGAGCATCCAGAGCTGCAGGGACAAGTTTAACAGATGTCAAAAATCAGCCTGGACATAAAACAGTTCAGCTGGAACTGGTTTGGAAGGTTGTGTGTTTAGGTAGGGGAATAGAGTACTCCCTTTCCAGCGTCTATTCCGAATATTTAAGACTTCTGTTCATCCAAACTAAAATAATTCAGTGCTTTGACATTTCCACTTGTTACCACTTGGTGGCGTCCACAGCTAGAATTCTTAGAAGCATGTTTTACTTCACTGGGCCTCATTTTGGTCTTGGGAGAAAAACTGGTGTTTTACATAATTGTACATCTGCAGCCATGTTTCCATCAGCGCTTAGATGGAGAACACCTGCCCTGTCAAGAACCACAAGTTACAGGTCCAAGCGCTACTGACCTTTAATGGAGAGCTCCTCCACAGCCCGCCTCTCTCCTCGGCTACAGTGTGGCGGCAGACAGAAGCCACGGATGCTGCGACCTGTTCGGACTCTGGAGCTCAAAACATAATTGGGGTCCAGGTCATCGCCACCCTGATAGGAGAGCTACGTTAGACTTGGGTCCAGCGTCATGCACCTTTGTGAAATCCCAGTAGAGCCACAGTACCTTCAGGTTGTTTGCGTTGAGGTCAGTCTTATGTTTGTCTGTGGGTTTGTATCCGCCATGTCTGTCCTCAATCACAGGGTCCAGCAGCTCTTTGAAGACCTCGTATGTCTCCTCGTCCCCAGCGACACAGCCCACCGTCATGATGAAGGGGTGGCCTAAACACAAAGGTCAGTCACAAAAGAGGCCAGACAGTGTACACAAACGTACATCCTCACAAACTCAACATGTCATCGGTATCAGGATGTTCTGTTACTATACCAGGATTATCAACCCCTGTCTGAATGACATCATCTATGGTGAAGCCGCTGGGTGTTGCCCTCTCTCTCAACTTCTGGTACATATCCAGGGTTAAGAACTTGGCCATGTGGTTGTGGTGCTGACTGAGATCTGGGAACTCATCCTCAGCTGACAGACTGTTCAGTGTCAGCTTGGCCATACCCTCAGAGCTAAACAGAAACATGTCTATAGAGTGAGCAGCTGATGTGCAATCATTCCTAACAGGTTATAGCCCGGTTTTATTAGACTTTAAACTCATGCCACACTGGTGGAGACAAGTAATAGATGACATAATGAACCTGAAAGCAGCTGGGGATTATCAACTGCTGGTCTTCATAGGTTATATAACTCTGGTAATCTTTAGCATTTGCTGTAAAGCTGTGAATATTGCTCCCATAATGCCGACCCTTTTAGAGATAGGAGACACTTTTCTGATAGAATTCAGATTTCCATATGTTTGGAAATGTTGGCCATAGTTTATCCCTTGACGAGGTCACAGTGCAAAGAGCTGTCAGTGTTCCCCGCAGGAACACGAGGCACGCGGGGCCGCTGCGACTAATAAATGCGGCTGATCAGGCACAACAGATTTTTTTTTCTATTACCTGGGTTATCAACCCCAGTCTGAATGACATCATCCAGAGTAAATCCACTGGGTGTCTGCTTGCTCCTCAGCCGCTCGTACATAGCAGGAGTCAGAACCTTGGCCATATGATTGGCGTGTTGATTCAAGTCCGGGTACTCCGTGTCCGTGGAATAATTCATCTTCATCTGGTTGTGCGTGTTACCGAAAGGCATGGCTGTTCCCTGGGCGGATGATGAAGGGAACAGACGGTGAAAATCAGCTAAACACACTAAACACACCATCTACCTGAAGACTTAGATCCACAAAGATTATTATGTGTTATATTTTAATATTATAACATTTAAACATGATGCATGAGACATCATGTTCTAAACGCGGACATGCAGAAGGCAACTCGATAATACATGACATATGTCCTAATATGTCCTCTTATACAACTATTAAAATGCTAACTTTAGAACTTACTATGGAAAGTGGACAAATAAAAAAATAAAACTATCTGCAAGCCCAAGCTTCTAGATAACAAAATAAATAAAACAAACTAAAAGATCATCTTTACTAACCGAGATAATACAATAAATGTGTTAAATTAAGCCGTACCTGTTGTCGGACTTGTGTACTATTACTACTATTAGGGGATGATACAAAGATCCCTATTTTTCCGACCGAGGAGCTCACAAACCACCAGCGATGTCCCAGCAGCTCTCCGCACCGACTTCAGGCTCGAGAAGGGATTTTATACCAGCCCATCTCCGCTGCCATTGGCCAGTTATTTGTAGTCCATTCATTCAATTGGACGCGCAGGTTTGGCTGCAACGGGGACTCCCTCCACACACTGGTACTCCTCTACTCCACCTTTTTTTTTACAATATTTTTTGTTAACATGTATGGTTCTTAATAAAAAGGTGTGTTTTAGTGTTAAACATAAATCAATAAATTATCATATAAATAAATATTATTAGTTTAAACTCAGAAAACTTTTATATTAACTTCTAATGTGACTATGTTTATTAAATATGTGATACATATTTAACAAACAAAAAACAAACAACTAAATAATTAAATAAATATCAGATCAACACATCAGCTGCAGACCTCTGACTCAGTTTTATCCTAGCAGCTGCTTCGCTGATTAGTAAAGCGGATCTTCTTCCGGTCCTCTCTACTCAACTTCCTATGAAAACAACACCACGTGTGCGAACATTAAAAGGGTAGCTGTCACTTCTTTCCACATGCGCTACAACAGCAAACTGGGTTTATTTGACCGTTTAAGGACTCGGAGATTTGCTCGTTTTAATCGATTAACCACCAGAGTGCCTTCTTCTGAGAAAGTTGGTTCAAGATTTTCAACAGTTCTTTTGCTTGCTAAGCTAAGTTAGCCAAAGGTAACGGAAGCTAACGTTAGCTAACGTTAGCATAAAGCTAGCAAGGGGGAGCAACGTGGAAGGGCAAAACTCGGTGGTAGGTTAACTTACACACATACACACGATCACATACTTTTGCACTGTGACCTCTTTGTATATTAAGTGTTAAAATGTGTGACACTTTCTAAGAAGTAGTAAAAACTTGAGTTAATATTTTTCTTTAACTAATGGCTACAAAACCGTTAAGCGTCAGTCTCAACCGCTACACCGTAACTGTCCATTGCCTTATTTTTTCCTTTCTCTGAAAGTAATTATAACTTCAAACTCAAGGTGATTAGTTTTTGATAAAAATGCTTAACCCAATCTCAAAATATTATATTCTCCAACATTGGGGCTAACCATGCGTGAAATCCTGTGCGAAGGCTGCAATCTGAAAAATCCCTTTTCAAATCAAGACATTTAACCATTACTTATTCCTACTTACATCTTCTCTATGTTTTCTGACATATTTCCGTCCATTTTTTTTCTTTTTGAAGCAGAGAATTAAAGGTAATCCGTCGTCTCTCCTCTTTCGTTTGAGAAAATTTAACAGTTTTAACTCTCGTCTTCTGTATAAATACACCGTTAGTTCCACGGATTCCGATGTTGTTACCATGGTAACGTCGGCACGTTGGCTGCTGAGGAGGATTTTATTATATAGTTTTTGCGTTAGCATGATGATGATAATAATTCCCAAGTTAATAAAATATATTACAAGTGTTATATTTACATCCCAACATTTTTCCAGAATTTATGAGTCTAGTCATAACATAATGTACAACTGTAGAATGTTTAAATTTAGCTTGATAGCTAAATGTCTGGATAGCTAACCAGTTATCTTGACTTTGTAAACCTGATTACAGAGCCCCTTTTGTGGAAATCAAAATTCTAAACTTGGTTGAAGTTTATGTAACTTATGAGTCAGAACATGTAAATGTTCTGTTATTTATGCAGCAAAAAAGTGCCATGACAATTATTCACAACACGGTGTAACTAGTGTACTAATCCACTTTTCTTAAATTGTAATTAATGGATCTAGTTCAGATTTACATGCACAAATTATGTATTAGGTAATAAATATACCAAAACAGTTTATTAAAAGCGAAGGGGTTTGAGGAGGGACTTAAATTTACAACAGCTCTGTCTATATGACGCTGAAAAGAAAATGCTGTATGTGGTTTGCATGTAGATGTTCATGTGTGTGAGTTATATGTGTATGTGTGCATTATGATTTTTTATATACTATCTATATGCTTTGGATTAATAAAATAGAAATGTGTAGTGAACTGTGATCATGACATGGGATTAAACAGGAAGTAACATTCAGTTCATTTCAGCCTTTATTCCAGAGTTAAAGGGAAAAAAGAGTTAAAATACAACACAGACATTATGAAATATATATCAGTCAGTCACCAACAAGAAGACAACTTTACCAATGCTTCCACAATTGAGATTGGTACAGTACTTAATTGTTAGTCCCCCCAAAAATGTGGTAGTAATAGAAATGATTGTTACTGACAGTGGAGGTGTAAGTATAAATAATTACAGCTGTTGTTGCAATAATTTTTCTTTTATTTAGTTGGTTTTGATCTATCTTTTTTTGTTATCAATAAATGCTCCAATGAAATATTTATTCATTCAAGTTGTTCTGTGTTGCTGGCTTAATAATTATAAGTGGTTATGGTTAACAAATATTTAAAGAGCAGGGTGATCTGCTGTTTTATTTCTATTTTTTCTATTTATGTGTGTTTAAGCTGAGAGATTCCTTATTTTGCTTGCATAATGACAAAGGAGATCTTGAATCTGTGGCCAAAAAATGAAACCCTGAAGTCACGTTGCTTAACTTAATTAGGAATTAGAAAAAAACAAAACAAAAAAAAAACTGCATATAAAATTGTTTTGTTTTTGTGTGTGTGTGTGTGTTTTTGCAGAAAGCAAAATGGCTGTTTCTCTGAGTTATAAAGTAATGTGAAACAAAGAACTACCATCACTCTACATTAGCCACAGCTATAAGTGGTAGCCTAGTGGTTCCAGAGGTAGGCTTGGGTCTGGACCTGGGCTCAAGTCCCCGGACTGGTAGCCAAGGTAACCCACTATGGGTCCCTGAGCAAGGCCCTCCACCCCCAACTGCACCCCGGGTGCTAGCATCAGGCAGCCCACTACTTCTAGCTACTAGGATGGCTTAAATGCAGAGAAAGAATTTCCCAGCTTGGGATTAATAAAGTATAATAAAATAATAAAAATAAATAAACAAGTCTTCCTGCTGTATTTCTATATTAATACTTTACTAATGAAAGTTAAAAGTAAATTAATACATTTAAGGAAAAAGGGAACTTTTTTTGTGCAGTTCAGATGTTTGATCTTTTGAAAGGCTAGTACCTGCTTTGTATGAGTTTGTCTTGGCCTCTATCATGTTTTTTTTATTATTGTAAGCATTTTAAACTTATGTTTTCCTCTGTTACAGAGTGATTGTCTTCACCATGAGCTTTGTGGAATATTCAGATCTAATCAAAGATGGAGACGTTGCCATTGTTTACCTGAACCACATCTCAGCGATGCCTGTCAAGGTGAAGCACGGCGCCCAAACGCAGACGCGCTACGGAGTCATTCGCCACTCCACAGACCTGATTGGTCAGCGTTACGGATCAAAGATAACTTGTAGTAAAGGCGGTTGGGTGTATGTGCTTCACCCAACACCAGAACTGTGGACTGTCTCGCTGCCGCACCGCACCCAGATTCTCTACACCACGGACATCGCCACCATCACCATGATGCTGGAGCTGAAGCCGGGTTCTGTCGTCTGCGAGTCAGGTGGGGGCTGCTTTATATTCATGTCACATTTTTCTGTTTTTGTTTCAGGGAAACGGCTGGCTTTAACTAACGTTTGGAGATTAGTGTCGGTTGGCTGACATGCTTAGAATGAACTTCTAAACGAGAGCTGAAGCTTTTCTCAGCTTTTTTGCTCTTTATATGACAAAAAGGGAATCCCAAGGTGACAAATTAACAGTCCAATCAAGCAAGAAACAAAGACTGTGGTGAAAATCTTGCAGCCTCCATTGTTTTGAGTTGTTGAAAGTCGCAGGTATATCGTATCATTGTTTATAATGATCTTTAATGTGTGTCATGATCTTAACCTGCATGCCGAATATTTGTATACAGACTCAAAATGGATTCTTTAAGGAATAGAAGTGTAAACCCTACTGCGTGCACATTGGGATCTGGGTGCCCCGTGATTTCCGGTGGTATTGCTCCGTCCTCTCCATCAAGCGAAGAATAGCTACGCTCCCTGAAAACAGGCCAAATCACACGTGTAACCAATGCAGAAGACGGACGAAACTGTCCATCCGTCTGTGTATCCGTCTTCTCTGTTAAGCAAAAAAGGGCCTTATCTCAAAAAAAGCCAAAGTGGAGCCACTAAATGCTGAATGCTAGGCTTTAAAAAGCAGCTCACAAACCAACATGTGGTGGCTTTAGGCCACAGTGTGTATTCTCTGAAAGAGTACATACTGCTGAACTAGAAGACTCTAAGCCCATCAGTTTGGCACTGTGAAAAACTCTTAAATTGGTGGAGATAACAGATCACATCCACACATTAGTGAATTCCATAATATTATTTACAGTCTATTCCAGTTCCATGGTCAAATCCCAGGATAACCTATGTGTTTTCTGTATCTCAGCTAGCATAGGGCCCTAAACTTGTCACTTTTGTTCAAAATGTTTATTAAACTGAAACAGAAACCATGTCTGGATACTCCCTTCATTAGATTACACAAGCTAAAGCCTTTACTGAAGGACCCTTCTCTCAGGGGATGGCATGTTCTGTTGCATCCTGCACTTTATTAAATAATTTGGCCTCAAATATGTTCAGCTGCTGCTTTGAAGAAGGGTTCAGTTTTAATCCTCCTGTTTGCACCTCTCAGTGTCAGCCAGATGTTTTTACCTCCAGAACCTCAGCTGTGATTCAGGATCAGTGGATTTCCACAGATGTGTTTCAGAAAATTCAGACATGTAATATTTATTTTCTCTTGCTTTTTTAGTCTCTTTAACTCCCTGTTGTTGTTTCCTCTAATCACTACTTTTTCTTTAGCTCAGTTTTATATGATTGTAATCACTCGGTGTGTGTTGGACTTTTGTTCCAAGCTGTTGCAGCGCTTCCTCATCCAAGGGCAGACGAGGGTGTGGGAAAGGATGCTTGTATGCATTGGAGTGCTGCATCATGTTTTATAGCTGCCAGTGCACCGCATGTCACGTTATTGATCGTGCTTGGTTCACATTGTGTGTTTGTGTGTGTGTGTTTGTGTGCTCTGAGATTGAATCTTCTCCAGGGTGATGAATGACTTGAGTGCAAAGTCTGTCTAGTCAGCACTTGCTGCAGTCCTGTAGAGAGCCCTGCACCATCTGCATCAGCATCACATTACTCTGTTACTTCATGCAAACAGGCATTAAAACAAAACAAACTTCAGGAAGCAATATTTTAAAATAGCAGATAAAATGTCTGCTTTATTAGATTATTTCATAAATATAAACGTTTATCAGCAGCACAGAAAACTGTCATTATGTGTGAGTGAGGCGCTAATTAGCAGTTCACTAGTGACTCCTATTGTTTGGCCTGATGGTCAGTAACCAGGGTGAGCTGGCTGTGGGGAGGCTTCTGACAGAGACTTGTATAAACATGCAGAGATCAGAGGCGATAATGTTGTTAGCTGTTCACACACTGTCATGCCAACTCTGCTGAAGGAGCTTTCGGCCATTATACAATCGAAGCTGGGTGCTCCCATGCATTTTGTAGCTAATTATTTATTTTTTCACTCCTGTATCAACTTTACATCGAGCAGCCCCACTTCACACATACATGACAAACATTTAAAAATGTTTAAAAAAGTGTTGATGACCTTCATACCAGAGGGAGGAATGTGGAAGTCAAGTGTAAATCAAATCAGTAGCAGCTTGTAAACTCTTTGTGTGACTGAATGTAGCTTGGACATAACCAAAGCAGGGAAACGTTGCTCCTCAGGATGAGTTTGTTGTAGGAATATGAACAAACTGTAATGTTTCCCAATAAACAGTCATTAGGATGCAGTAACACTGGTACTGTTTGGTCAAATTAACCCTGGTCCGGGGTCCACTTCCAAACCATGGTATGTCATTTGTTGGTGTGGACCAAAGGAGTGACCTCTGGTCCGCTTGAAAACCAGGTTTTCCTGGTTTAGGGATGGAGGGATTCACTGATTTGAATTGGTGGTCCGAGACGGATGTTAGCGATGCGACTGCAGCGGTAGCGTCGCATACAGTTAAATGTACAGTGTATCTGTCTTAGTGTGTCCGCATTGGTAAAACCCATGGTTACATAAATTTATCTCTTCACTTGTGTTTTTGAGGTGCCTTGGACACGTCATCACTATCTTTTGGCATTTTGTTTTTATTAAAAGAGACGGGAGCTGGGTGGCACAGCCGTAGTAAGTCATCAGCAGACATGGAGGGAAGGGAGACGACAGGTAAAGATATATTCAGCGTATGTAAGTTTTCTAAGTGTTCTGTAAACATTGTAAAATTACAGAGAACTCTGTTAGTAAAACGGCCTGAGAAAAAGACTGTTTGTGAATGTTGCATCACCTCCGCCGTCGGTGGCCTTGGTTTGTGTGTTAGACATAAATCAAAAAAATGATACGGACCACAGCCTGGTTCTAGGAATTTACTATGGTGAAATACTCAAAAGTAATGCCCACAGTCATTCATCATGTCTTTTTTTAATAAGAGATAAAATAAATGTAAAAGTAGAGAATTAGATTAGAAACAAATATAATAAAAAATATACATTTTAGTTTTTGATTTAGTATATTAGGAATGAGACAGTTTGGACCATATTGAATAGCATTTTATTTTAAGTTGAATTTATTGGTTTGCTTTATAGAAGGGCTGGTGGATGATGTGGTCTATAAATTATATCCTGATATTTTTTAGCCTTATCTCGATACATGATGTAGAGCTCGATGTTTTAAAATCTCATCTACAGCACTGAACATGATGACTTCAACATGACCACGCATGAAAAGACACCAGTAGGATTTAAGTAAACTCTGCTAAATTTAACTACATTGTGCTTTTTCACTTTGAAAAAACTTTTCTGGAGTGATGCATCTGAACCGTGTTTTTCCTGGTTTATATTTCCTGAGAACCACTGCTAGCGTCCTCATAGCAAAAGCTATAACTTTCAACAGATGTCTGTGTGTAGGAGTTTTCAGAGTGGCGCTCCGTGTTAGAAAATGTCTAAATACCATCAAAATGTATTTATCGCAGACCGTATCGTTAACGCAACTTTCAGCAGTGTTATCGCAAGTTTTCCTGCAACCCTAAGTTTTATTAGTAATCCAAACACACAACTGTAATGTTCCATCAGGATAACTTCAGTAGAAACCTGAAGCAGGCAGCGTCCTGGCCTGAAGCCTGAGGTGCAGAGCTGCTTCTTTGCTGATTGATCATCTGTGTATGCAGATGGAGTCCAGATGGGACTCAGCCATCACTCACACACATCTCTGCTGCAGCCACTCGGCTATTTCCTCTCGAACAGTAAACTCTATAAACAGACATCGTGGAGAAATTCAGCTTTTTACATGTCAGAATAAAAGCTATCCTGTGACTGTAGCATCATTTCCTGCTGAAATCCACTGGAATTTAATCCTGTTCATTTAGTTTTAAGTCTTTTTAGGATGTTTACATTTTCAAGGTTTTCTTTTACTATAAATTTAATATCCTCTGTTCACAAGACTTAAATACCGTACTGTTGGCCAGGTAATGGTCTTAGTGGAAAGCTTTGTATATGTACTACAACCAGGGATGTACACACGTGAACGCTTTCCCTATGCACATAATAAGAGATGAGATTTTTTTTTTTTATTATTATTTGTTTCATTTGCCTCAAAACCATGAAGAAGTGAAAAAGGAGGAAATGTTCTGTGCAATCTCCACCAAGAACAGCAGCCTGGATTTGCAGTAAAGCCTGAAATACGTAAAAAGTTTACATTTCTGGACATTTGTTGTGTAGTTAAGTTTAGACACAGGCTAGATTTATGTTACCCTGATTGTTGCAGGCTGGAAGATCTGTTTCTTATTAAACTCGCCTCCAGAAGTTAACTTTTTGACTCACCAGCCAAGTTGCCTGGTAGATGAAAATATCCACCAGCCAAACGTGTTTTTTACTGGCCAAATTATTAAGTTATTTTACACACACATATCTCTACGCACATGTTATTTTCTATAATACTATGTTCTGTTGTATCCAAACTGAAAGTGGAAGTCACAGCAACATTAAACAAAGGCAAATGTGTTAATGTCTGAATTTATTAACCAAAACCTGATCAGACTCGTCCCTCTCTAGATAAGTGATAAGGCAGGTGTGTTACCGCCTACAGTCGGCCC